>JBCEWC010000180.1:0-72352 GCA_038996855.1 Solanum aculeatissimum
GAGATAATTTTTCACATTGAAAGATTGTGACTTTTTCGAAAGGTTGTCACCTTTTCAAGGAGTTGTGACTTTTATGAATAAGTGTGACTTTTTCGAAGAGTTATAACTTTTTGGAATAGTTGTGACTTTTACAAAGGTTTGTGACTTTTCCAAGGAGTTGTGACTTTTACAAAAAATGTGACTTTTTCGAAGAGTTGTGAGTTTTTCGAATGCTTGTGACTTTTACAAAGGGTTGTGACTTTTTGTGAATTTTTTGAAAGGTTGTGTCTTTTTAAAAAAATTGTGTCTTTTTCGAAGAGTTGTGACTTTTTTGCATGGTTGTGACTTTTCCAAGTGGTTGTGAATTTTTCAAAAGGTTGTAACTTTTTCGATGGGTTGTGACTTCTCCGAAGGGTTGTGACTTTTCTAAAGAGATTAATAGAAGGATTGTGACTTTTTCGAAAGGTTGTGACTTTTTCAAGGAGTTGTGACTCTTTTGAGAAGTTCTGACTTTTTCAAAATATTATGAATTGTGACTTTTATTTATTTAATTATATTATATTATATTATATTGAAACCAGATAGTTTATCACATTTAATGAATGTGACTTTTTCGAAAGTTGTGACTTTTCCAAGTAGTTGTGACTTTTTCGAAGAGTTGTGACTTTTTCAACGAGTTGTGACTTTTTCGAATAATTATGACTTTTACAAAGGGTTGTGACTTTTTCGAAGGGTTGTGAATTTTTTTAAAATTGTGACTTCTTTGAATGATTGTGACTTTTTCAAAGGGTCATATTTTTTTGAAGAATTATGACTTTTTTGAAAGGTTGTGACTTTTTTGAAGGGTTGTGAGTTTTCTGAATGGTTGTGATTTTTTCGAATGGTTATGATAGGCTAAAGTACCATTTAATCAGAAATGACGCATTTTGAGTTTTTTTAACTTCTGTTGGACTATTTAATTAATTTTTAAAATATTGAATTATTTAAAAAATAAATAAATAAGAATTATGTGAGAGTGCCACGTAGGCGGGCCTTACATATTCTTTTATATATATATATATATGATTATAGTTTAAAAAAATTATAATTTATAGCTATAATTAGGGTTTTGCTACTATAGTTAGAATTTTGATTCTATAGTTAGGGTTTTATTGTTATTTTCTCTCGCCTCTCTTTCTTTCTCTCGCCTCTCACATCTCTCTATAATTTATTGTCAGATATACAATTACATATGTATATCAACTGCATATATATAATTTTTTTGATAGATATATATAGTCAATTCGACAGTTATACATATACAATTCGCTTCTCTATTCTCTCTCGCTCGCCTCTCTCCTTCCTCTCCCAATCTCATTTGCCGGATATACAAATACATGTGTATATTAGTTACACATATACAATTATTTGACAGATATACACATATAATTTGACAAATATACATGTACAATTTGCCTCTCTCCTCTCTCTCTCATCTCGCTTGCCTCTCTCCTCCCCTTCAGGTCATATAGTCGAGATTATATCATATAATTATGTAAAATATAGCTATTTAATCATATTAAATTTTAAGCCTACGCTATTTATGAAATTTTTTTCTTAAAGTATTTTTATGGAAAATAACATATCCCAAAGTGTTATCCATGAAATCACACCAAACTATATTAATGATTTTTTAATGGATGAGAGAGAGCAATAAATTAAAAAAGAAAAATAGAGAGCAAAATGAATGATAAAAAAGGAAAGGTTGACAAAAGGATGAGTAGATGGATAATGAAATTAATAAATTAAAAAAAAAGAGATAAATTAATTAATATTAATAAACATAATATGAATGGAGAAAAAGCGTCCACGTCCTCCTAGGTTACCCCTCAAACCTCGTACATTGTCTCCCATATTTTTTTTTATTTTTTTTTAAAAAAAATATTTTTTTAAATCCATTGTCCCCTCTTGCCGACAATATTTATGGTATTCATAATTTTAGTCATCCAATTATTGATAAATTAAATTTTTTGATACTTATACTATTTAATTAAATACGTCAATTTTAAAAATAATAATATAATTTTTATTCAATAAATATTTAATAATCAACAACAATATATTTCAGTGAAATTTCATAAGTGGAGTTTAAAGAAGCTTAAACGTGCACAGACTTTATCACTACTTCATAGAGATAGCGAGACTATTTCTAAAAGACTAAAATATTTAATAATAATATTAATATTTTATCTATATTGTCTTCCTCTTATTTGGTAGAAAATATATATTTTTAAAATGTAATTTTAAAACATTGTAAAATCTTCTCATAAATCAACATGGAAAGATAAAGGAGTATATGATATTCAAATTAGTTTTAGAATTATATCACATTATAAACTTAGCAATTAGTAATAGGCAGTGTATTGCACTAAGATTTTTGCTATGCACATAATTTATGAATGAGTCCGATCATAATAATTTATTATACGCAATTTCACCTTGTAATATTTCTGCCATCGACTATTTCAAAGACGTGCACCCGCAGGTTCCCAGTTCATAGGATTCACCATTTCTTGATTTAAAACATTTTTTCCTTGTGTCCTTCCAGAGTATTTAATTTGATGTACTTTCGTTCATATAATATTAATATTTCCCCTCTATTTTATGTCTTTAATTTAATGCCTTATCCCCACCTTGCTTTTTTTTTTTTAACCAAACAATTTCACCTTTTCATTTATTTTATTCTTTAGAAATGAATTGTCTTCTAGTTTGAATTTTTTTCCTTTTATTAAAAAATGTTCAAGTGTTGCAATCAAGTACTCCTAATATATTATTTTATTTTTCATAAATTGTTACATATAGAAACCCTTGACACAATATTTGACAAATGGTTAGGGTATCAAATTATATTCTTTCCTAAAATATACACTAGTACAAATAGACAAATTAAATTAAATAGAATATTGTCCATCACAAATATTTAATTATAAAATTGGAATCCTATTCGTTGGATATTGGATAATTAAAAATAATAATAACTTGGAAATATATTAGATAAATATTGGTGAATATGGCTGGAGAAGGAGCTAGAAAGAATACGTGGCATGTGTTGAATAGTTATAAGAATATAAATATAAAATAAAATACAAAGTATCAAAGTCTTTTTTACCTAGAATAATATAGAAAAGTACGTCTGAAACGAGAATCTTGACATAATTGATGGAGTTGTTAATTTGTTATAATATGATATGTATGTCGTTACGAGTTTGAATTGTTAAAATACTCTCGTTAAAATATAAGATAAAAACTATATACCCTTCTAATTCAATTTTAGATTAAATTTTGCATATAGCAAGAACTTAATATTTTAAATTATATTAAAATGTTATAATAATGATGAAATGATTGATTTTTTTATTTTTAATTAAAATATTATGAGTTTGAATGTTTAAGAATGAAAAAAATTGAACAAATATAAATTTTTTTTTCAAAGATAAAATTTGTCATGTATAATTTTAATTAAAATATGAATATCAAATATCGAATAAAAAAATAGATTATGATTTGAGTGAGTGAACGGCTGACCCTTCCTTTCCTCTTAAGGCAGATATAATCCTTAAAACACTTTTTTCCTTAAATTTTCCAAATCTGGTAACCTTCTACTTATTCCTCCTGGCCCCCACAACCTTCGGACCACCTTTTAATGATGATTCGTTGACACCGGCCATAACCGGTTGTCGGTAATCTTAAACATATCAACAACTCTTATCTTTATTGGTCATCTTATATCCAATCATAACATTCCACGTGTCTTCAAAATCTAACCGTCCAATTTTATTTTATTTTTTTACTTCAATATTTACAATATTTAGTCCTAAATGTGTAGTATCTTCTTAACTCGCTTTCATCTTATAGTTTTAAATTTAAAATATGTATAATATGTACGAGTAGAAGTTAGAGTAGATGTTACAAGTTCAATCGAATCAATAACTATGATTAAAATTTTAGATTTTATTTTAAAATAATTCATTGATATATATAATTATTAATTTAGAATTGAATAATTTTAAAGGAGTAAAATTTCGAATTTACAGAGTTTGAATTTAACCCCTTCTTTGAATTTATAATATGTCAATATGCTCTTTAAAATTTTGTTGTTATATATCACATATGATTTATAGATTAAAGAATTATAAATATATATGATACCAACTTGTCACGATTTGATCTTATAGGTCATGATGGTGCCTACCTTATCCCCAATAGGTAAGTCTAATTCCGTCTCGAAACAACTAGTAATGGACATAACAGAACAATTTAACCAAAATCAACACAAGAACACGCTGGCACTAGACATATCTAGGCATAACAACAACAAAATATCTCCTCTCAAACCCTGAAAGTCACCAATACAGATCTACTATATACATGATACAACACACTAATCATAATACATCTCTCTATATATATACAAAATCCAAAATAATATACAAGATAAGTCTCAAATCACAAAAGAATAAAAAACTAGCATAGTCTATATAATAATCCAAGTTTGACTAGAAGTGTCTACTAGAGGAAAAGTGAAAAATAAGTGTTCAACAACTTTTCATTCTTTTATAGGGTTCACCTAGCAATGATGGAAGTTATTCTTAGAAAAAATATATTAGGTAGTTGGGATTATCCATCAAATGGAATACTTAGGAAAATAATATAATTAGGTTCTATCCACCCTATGAAATGATCAATCCACCACTAGCCTTTAATTAAAGTACAATTATTTGACTAAAACCTAGGTACTTCTTAAATACCCACATGGTATAGGTTAATATTAGTTGTATCTTTTAGTAGTAATACCTTAGTTTTGCTTTACATTAATTTACGTGTGACGTTGTTTCAGTCATTCATCTAAATTTAACTTGATATATAATTTAACAAAATAATTTTTTTTAAAATTTTATAATCTTAAATATATTACGTAAAAAAGATTATCAATAAAAGAAATAATTTTTTTCACTATTTTTAAACAATTATTTTACATGTAAATTGATTCTATATTTTTGTCGGCAAGGAGGTCATTATATATGTAAATCCCCACCCCCACCCCCTCCCTCCCACCAATAAATAAATTAAGAAATTATATAAATAAAAAGAAGGTTATAATATATTGTTAAATAAAAAAAAAACCCACCCAAATAAATAAATAAATAAATTAAATTAAAAAGGAGGCTATAATATACGAGGTTTGATGGGGCAATCAAAGGAGACGTGGACGCTTCCCCTCCGTTTATAGTAAGTCAACATTTTCATTTTTATTTTTCAATTGAATCATACTATAAATAAATAAATATATATTGTCATATCATAACATAATATTATTTTTATACACTTTAGTATTAATCAAACCCTAAATATTATTTTATCGTAATCCAAGATTGAGTAAGATTATTTTATATTTTTTTTCAATTTCAATCTCTAAAATTAATTCAATAAGGACTTTTAGAGATTCCATTTTCTCCAATAACTAGTTACATGCGTCCGTGCTGATACGGATCCAATATATGTTATTTTTTATTTTGATTTATGTGATATTAATAAATTTATATATATATTTTAATTTTTTTGTTGTTAATTATTAGACTTATAATATCTATATTTTATATTACTCTCTTTGTCATAATTTATATGTCATTGATGAAATTTCAAGAATCAAAATTTTAAATTGACAATTATTAGAACTTATAGTACTTTTTATATCATTTCGAATAATATACATAAAGTCTTTTGATGTATTCATATTATCTATATTTTTGTAAAAGTACTTTCTTTTTTACACCAAAATAATCGTTGAGAAAATATTTTATCAGAATTGATATTGTAAAATCATATTTAAAACAACTAAAAAAATATAATCAAGTTACTGAAGCAGACACATTAATAAACAAATATCTTAAAAATATCAAATTAAAAAATTCACAATATTTTTTTTATGAATTTCACATAATAACGACAAAAAAACAGATAACTCAAACAGAACTATTGAGTTACCACTAATACATCATATGAACATCCTTTTTCCCTTTTGAACTACTTTTTAAAGTCAAACAAATGACGAGAGTTGTTGAAGCTTGAAGCAATGTTTTTGTGCTTTTTTGACCTTTTAGCCACATTATTCTCCTCGAAAAAAGAAAAAAAAAATAACACAAGCTAAATTGTGTATATTTTTTTTAATAAATAACCAACCATCTCAAGCACATAGAAGAGGATTTAATTTGCAAGTACTTTATTCTTTTTCCTCGTACCAATTTATGGTTTTAATTCTATCAATTTTTCAAAAATAAAAAAACATGGCCAGTGGATTGGTCAAAAAAATAAATCTTGATATTCTCAAAAATATCAAGGAAAGTCCAAAATTTTGGACTTGAAATGCAACTTGCTTGTTGAAAAGTGTCAATAAATTGATTATCAAATTTAAATATTCGTTGCCAATCAAAGTCATGACGTATAATAATTTTTTTAATTAATGAAAAAGTTAAAAAAAAAAATACTATCTTGATTCGATACATCTTTCTCATCTCATGAATAAACATCAAGAAATCTTCTAACTTATCACCAAAAGATGTGGTGCAACAGATGAAGTTGCTCCTTCCTTAACTAGAGATCTCGGGTTCGAACCTTGAGAATGAAAAAATTCTTAGTAGAAAGTGTTTCCCCCGACCAAAAATCTCATAACTTAAGCTTTTTAATTTGTTAATAAATTAAAAAATATTCATTATAAAATGACAAAATATTATTTTTGTTCCTATGGAATGAAATATGAGTTGCTAACATAATGTATAGTTCACATTTGTTTTAAATCAGACGGGCAACAAAGCCAAGAATAAAATGAACATAAATATCGAAAAATCGAATTGAATCAAATTAATTCAATTTTTTAGTTTCGATTCTTCGATTTGATGTCATTTTAATGTGAGGTTGCAAATATAAGATGTAACTACATTCTCAAAATTAATACTCATATTAAAAAAAAAGATTAAACAATTAAAGCATCTATATAATTTGTTCATATGAAAGAATCTTGAATTTTCCTAGTGATCTAATTATTAGGTTAATATAATGGTCACACTATGGTACTTTTTTTATTCTTTTTTAAATTAAAGTATATTATATTATGTGAAAGTGCACAAAATTAAATAAATTATTTGAAAGTTCGGTGAAACCTAGATAACCACTTACCACTACAGGAAATATAAATCATACATGGAAAGTTTTTAATATAGAAAGTACAAACAAACATAAAATAATATTAATAATATGTCAAGTTGGCCACATGGCTTACAATGTTGGTAATATTTAACAACAAATACACTAATAATAATAATATATTTAATATAATGTCATAAATAAAAATTAAATATATGATATTATTTCAACATCATTAAAAAAAAATTGTCTTGATTGATCATTATTTAAAAAAGATATATAAAAATAAATATGCAAAACAAATATATTAACAAAGAGTTCATGCCTAAAAATAATGAAAAATAAAATAATATTAGAAAAAAGTTCATAAAACTTCGAGGACATATAGGAATTAATATAGAATCAAAGAATTAAATAATTAAACATTTGCACATTTAAAAAAAAAAAATTCTTTTGACTTTTCCTATGTTTAATCACATGCCAACTTGGCTACTTGAAACAACTATTAAACAAAGAAAATCTAGTTTACTAAGTTTTCATTATATATAGAGTTTGAAAAAGGAACGGATCACAAAGTGATAAAGAATTTATTATATGTATTTTTATTTTACATTTCGGTATGAGATTGTTCGCACTTTCCATCATTTACATCTCTAGTCTGTTAATCACATAATCACTTTACTAGTTACATTAAGACTCTCTTTCACTTAGAACAAATAATATATTTTTCACAATATCAATTTGAAAATGTTCAATCAATATTACAAAAGATATTAATTTTTTTCAATGGCAAATATCTTAAAGGAACTTGTAATTGTTTTTTGCTTCAAGTGATCTCTAAGTGCAACTTACTTTTTATTTTAGCAATAAAATAAGAAACAAATAATTGCTTTGCATCTAATTTACTCTCTACAACTAGTTCATATTTTTAATTTTTTAGGTCACATAATGCAAAGAAAAGGCTAGAAACTTTAAATTATTCTCAAGCCTACTCTCAATATATTATATCTTATATATATTTATAATAATAAAGATGAATCATGCAAGATTTTTCAGCCAAATTGATTGTATTATAAGAGATTTCTCATTGTATGTTAGCATCAAGTTGTTCATTATATTATATATGTACATTATAGCCTGACTAATTTAGATTCACATATATTACAGAAGATATTTTTGGGAGCGATACTTCTATCAAAATATTTTTTTTCATTCAGTACTTAAATTCGAGATCTCTGATAAAGCGTGGAGGGATTTCACAGTAATTTCACCATAATTTATGTGTTGGTGATTATATTATAATATGTTTGTGTCCACTAAGAGGAGACAAATTGCATATATCCTATAGGTTGGCATTGCATGTGTTAATGGACCTAATCTTAAGGCAATACTTAATTAAAATGTAGTGGTATTCTTTAGTGTAATTCAACACCATGTGTGAATCTATATAATAATAATAATAATTTGTAAGAACCTTGGAACAGAAATATTCCTTAATGTTTAAAATAATAATAAATGATTTGGTTAGTGTAGGGATATATGTGAGATTTTAAGAACTTTTCATTTTATATAATCCTTGATACTTTATTTAGAAGACTAATTATTGACTATTAGAATAGATTCAGATAACAATAACATATTCAGTGTATGGAGCTATTAGAAAAGAGTGGTGTACATGTATTTAAATTGTACATATTTTGTGAAGACATAAAAATTATTTTTGATAAATTTTTGACATAAATAAAATATAATAATTGTTTTTGATTTCTCACTTAATATTTGATATTTAATTTGAGAGTGATCAATCTAAATATACGTCACAAATTTCCATTTTGAAGGGCAAAGGTATAGTTTTTTACCCCTCAAAATTTGAATTTGAAAATCATAAAGATGTGGCACAGTGGGTGAAATTACTCATCTCTTAATTAAAAGTCTCAGATTTGATCTTTGAGTATGAATTTTTTTTTGATAGGGAGTGCTTCCTGCAAAATGAGGTCCTACGCGGCATAAATTTGAAATAATCGGACTCCAATTAATGCGGATATCGAACATTGAATGAAAAATTTTAAAAAATAATAAAAAAAAGTTATTTTCGTATCATCGATAAGTTATGTGTTCAAATCATAAAGTTAATTATTAATATTTGGGTTAAAATAAATATTAAATCAATTTTCACTTGGAAAAATGCAACTAGATATTATATTTTTTGTTTTCATTTATGTGACTTTTTTTTTAATCTTTGAGATATAATTTGATTATCTTTGAAAGTTAAATTATATCAAATTAATTTGATATTATAATATTAAAAATTAAAATATTAAACATATATAAAAATACTGTAAGTTGCAATTCTTCTAATTTCATTATGATTAAAAAATATTTTCAAATGTTGATTAAAATTCATATAATTTGAGTCTCAACATTTTTATTATTGGGTCTGAAATAACAAAATGTCATACGAAAATTAACAATTGCAGATCTCAAACGATCATAAATTAGAAATAGAAGAAAAATATCTATAAAAAGGAAATATTATAACTTGATTTGGTCAATTGATCTTCGTAGGAGAAAATTAATATAAAATTATGAAAAAAACTCTAGATTGAGTTGTATATCACCCAATTTTTAAATGAACTAAATCAAGCAAATCAAAATAAATTGAATTAATAAAATAAACATATTATTAATTTACACAAACCTAAATAAATTGTTCTAATCATGATTTTATGAAGTGATTTGCCACCTCTAATCCTAGGTTACTCTTCCAATTAATTAATTATATGTCTCAAATATTTATATTAAATTAATATATACTACAAGAGATGTATTTTTTAATACACTTTTTTTTATATACTTACATTTAAATAATATTTATTTAAATTTAAATTTATTTAATTTTGAGTATCTTTATCTTTGAAGTACGAGTTAAAATATGCATACAATAAATATTTCTCAAAATTTTATTTTATAAAATTACATCGAATATGTTATTATTATTATATCAATAGTACAAATAAATTATTTTACTTACATGCCCTCCTTGCCGACAAAAACTATAGCCTAAAATATAAATTGGTGAAACATCATTAGCTTCTAGTCTTTTTCTAACCATCCGACCAAGAAATGATTATTCACTTTCATTGCTAAAGGTACAAAATTTCAATGTCATCAAGAAATTTCTCTTTTTTTGTCATTTCATCTTTTACTACTTGTTTAGTTAAGATCACTATCACCAAAAGAAAATAAACCATGTAACTTTTTTATGTTGTTGGTTGATGGAAAGTGAAGTAATTAATTAGGTAGCCAATACATCTTTGAAAAAGATACTACTAGTAATAAAGTTTATGATATTTGATATTCTTATTAAAATACCATTAAATTTAAATTCGAATAGAAATTTTTTTATGTTAAAAGTAAAATGCAGAAGATTTCATACTTTAGACTCAGAAACAGCTTCTCTATCTCTGTGAGATAGTGATAAAGTCTGTGTATATTTTATCCTCTGCCAGATCTCAATTATGAAATTCCAGCAGATATGTTGTTGTTTGTTTCATACTTTAGACTGAAATAAAAAAATATCGGATTAAAAATAAAAAGTCTTTCATATGGAAAGTTTTTCCAGTAATAATATTATACGAGGTGAATTCAGATTAATATTTAGTTGGACCTCTAATTATTGGATATCATCATATGATTATACCAAAAAATATCATGCATGGTCTAAACTAAGAAATAACTTATGTCAAATAAACTTGCCAAGCTTTAGAGTGCAGGAAAGAATATTTTTTAATTTTCATGTTTGATTGATTAAAATTTATGAAAAATATTTTTTGTAGAAATATATGTTACTAAACAATAAGGAAAATAACTTTCCTAATGAATGTTAATGAATGTAGGGATATGTTTTGACATTTCACATTAGTGTGTTCTTTCAACCCTGCAACACACCTCATCTTACACTATCCTATAGTCCTTCATCCCCGCCTCCTATATTGTATTTATTTAGATTATATACAAAATACTTTTAAGATGATATATTTTATTGACAAATAAATCGAACACAAAATATAAATAAGAAAACTATTTATTTTTTGGAAGAACTTTTTATTTTTCTATATGCCCTTAATGATATAGGCTAATAGATCAATTTATAGGGTGGTGACCACTTATTTCTCCTAAATATTCCAATTGGATGATAATCACAACTAGGCATCTTTTCCTAGGAACAACTACTATCATGGCTAGGTCAAATAATGAAAAAGTTGAACAACGTTTCTTTTTTCACTTCTTCCTCTTTGATTCGAAAAAAAAGTGATAGCATGCCATCTAAAAATTCATTATAGTGTTGTCATTATCCTTCTTTTTTCTTTTTTCCCTCTTTCTTATCATAATCATAAATCAGTAAAGAATTTGTGACGTCTTAAATATCAATACATCTTTGACACATCTGAATGAATATAATATATACCACGAATCATGAGACTCAATCAATATCTTTTGAGTTATTCCATTTATACGGGCAACATAGATTTTAATTTTCATAAATTGAGCACACCATTAGAATCCATGGCAACATCCTGCGCCTTGTCAAACACTTCCCTCTTCCTTTTGTAATTCAAATCCTCGTCCTAAAATTGATTGGCCTTGATCTCTTCTATGAAAATGGATCTCAATTCAATACTGACCAACATCTCACTTTTCTCTAAGATGCCGCTTCATAAACTTAGTATCCAATGCTTGAATATCTTTAGCCAAGGGACGCTTGGCCGCATCCAAATAAGCTAGACTATTCATACTCACTGGTTTCCGGCTCAATGCGTTTGCCACTACATTAGCCTTACTTAGGTGATATTGAATAGTGACATCATAGTCTTTAAAAAATTTCATCCATCTTCATTGTCTCAACTTCAAGTCCTTTTGAGTGAACAATTTTGCAAACTGTGATGGTCAGTGAACACCTCACGTTTAGCACCATAGAGATAATACGATTAGATCTTTAGAGCAAACACCATTGTTGTCAACCTCAAGTCATGTGTTGGATAGTTCCTCTCATGATTCTTCAACTATCGTGACACATAAAATATGATTGAGGCTCTAGTCAAAAGAGTCTTGAGCTTTTGGAAGTTCTCCTCCCATTTATCCGTCCACTCAAATAGCACATTATTCTTTTGGGATAACCTTGTCAAATGGATAGACAATCAAATTAAAAAAATTTCACGAACTATCAATAGTAGCTAGCGAGCCACACAAAGCTCCTCATTTATGTGCTAAGCTAGACCTTACCCAATTCTTAACCGCCTCAATATTTTGGTGATCCGCCATCACCTCTTTCTTCAAAATAGCATGCCCAAAGAAGGCAATAGAAGATAATCAAAATTCATACTTAGAAAATTTTGAATACAATTTTTATTTTCCCAAGATATCTAGAACAATACGATCTACATGCTCTTCCTTACTTCATGAGTAGATCAGAATGTCATCAATAAATACAATTATGAATGAATCTAGAAAAGGTTTAAACACGTCATTCATCAAGATCATAAAGGTTATGGGAACATTACTCAAGCCAAAGAACATTACCATATATTCATAGTGCCCATATTGGTTCTAAAAATGATCTTATTAGGCACATCCTCATGCATAATCTTTAATTGAAGGTAGCCAAATTTAAGATCAATTTTTGAGAATACTGATGCACCTTGCAACTGATAAAAAAGATTATCAATTTAGGATAACGGGTACTTGTTGTAAAGGGTGACCTTATTCAAATGTTGATAGTCTACACACATTCTCATACTATCATCTTTTTTCTTAACAAACAATATCAGAGCACCCCATGATGAAGAACTAGCAGATGGATTTGAATCTTAAGTTTATATGGAGGAATAAAAGTTAGGCGAGTTCCCGACTCTAAGTCAATACAAAAATTTATATCCCTATCTAGAGGCATACCAGACAAGTTTCTAAGAAAGACTTTCTTAACCTCAAAGACAATAGGGAAAGAATCAATAGAAGAGGTTCTATATCAATATTTCATACATGAGATAAATATGTTAGACAACCTTGCCCTGCTATTTTTCTAGTGCGGAGATAGGATATGACCTTAGCTAGCTTGGTTTTGTACTCAATCTTTCTTTACCCCAAATCTCTAGAATTAAAGTTTTAGCATTATAATTTAGCACTGCATAATAGAGGGACAATCAAGTCATGCCTAAGATCATATCAAAATCAATCATGTCTAGAGTTATCAAGTCAGTCGAAGTCTAGAATCCCATAAATAAAATAAAGCAAGCATGATAGGCATAGGTGACTACAACAAACTCTCCAACAAGGGTGAAAACATGAATTAAGGCATCAAGATCATCACAAATCATAGCAAAACTAAAGGCAAATTTCATTGATACATAAGAATGAGTAGAGCCTGGGTTAAATAAAACATGAGTTATCCGGTTGCAGACAAAAATAGTACTTGTGATCATGGCATCTGATGCCTCAACCTCAGTCTACAACGATCATATGAACATCACCCCAATAAAAAAAAGATTTTTGTGGTAGGCCCTGTCCCTGGTAAAAAATATGGTGAAATTTACAACTTAAAATTCAAACCTTTAACAAATAACTTAATCCTCTTCTCTTCTGAAATCACCAACTATGTAGCATATTTAGACAATGCATGAAACTTAGCCTCATAAGCAGCTATAGTCATGCTACCCTTCTCAAGTGTTTTAAATTCATCCTTCTTACGATTCCTCAAAGTGTGAGACATATACTTCTCTAGAAATAACACATGAAACTAGGTCTAAGTGAGCGGTTGCAAAATCAATGATCAACACTCCATAAAGATTCTCCACAATTGCTTGGCCTTATCCTGAAGCTGAAAAGTCACAAATTCCACTCCGTGCTAGTACACTATACCTAGTTTATGCAGCTTCTCATAACAATATAGAATAAACTCATAAGCATCCTCACTTTTCATGCCTTGAAACACAAGAGACTTTAACTTCAAGAATTTTGTCAATATCTCATGTTATGTATTGATTATCATCGATCTAGAAAAAGGCGAAAGAAAACATTATTACCTATTGATCCCTCAACAACAGGATCCACAATAACAATGGGATGAGCTACAAGAGCTGGAGTGATGGACATAATAGGAACGAATCCAAAGGAGAAAGTCCTACAGTTTCAGCTTCTTTCTCAATATTGGCATTTTATTTTGCTCTAACATCCACATCTCAATCTTCACCTAAGGTTCAGGAGGGACCTCTCCAATAGACATCTACTCAGCCTAAGCCATATCTTTAGCGGGAACCACCCTTTCTCTACCTTGACCTCTTCCTTTCCCTTATCCTTTGCCTTAGTTGAAGGCTCCCCTTCTAGCTCATTGGCTTAAATGACTGGTCTAAAATTATTACTGCACGTATTAACTAATCGTGGGCAAAAAAGTGAAAAAGGTTAGATACCAATTGAAATCAGGTCATAATATGAAAAGAGAGAGAAGAAAACACAAGAAGAGAATTCCTAAAGTCATGTAGCCTCTTGAAAAAAGTACGGACTTCTTTATACTGTTCCATAAGATTTTACTAGACTTATTTTGGTACACTGATATCGATGAACCCAATGCTCTGATATCAACTTTGTCATGAACCCAAATGGATCATGAGTGATACCTACACATATTCTTTGGCGGAAGAATCAATACTTTAACCCAACCTAGCTGATCTAACACAATTAAATAATTTTAAGTTACAAAAACAAGTTAAAATAAGAAGCTAATTGAGTTTCCATAAACTCAATGAGAACTTACATAATCTATAAGTCCAAATATGAGTATGCAACCTTGAAGACCAACAAGAAAAATAATTATAGTTTGAGTTTGGACAAGTGAACTAAGGTAACGGGAGAATCCATAGTAGCTTGAAAGATATTCGCGCACCCTTGGATTCTGAATCAACGGTCACTTAATTGAAGTGTCTCTGTAGCCACCTGAAAATGCTCTATACTCAACAAAAAAAAAAGAGCAAGTGCAATATCAGTACATATAACAATAGTGTATACTGATAAAACCATGACGTTGCTCCAATAAGTACGATATACACAAGCAACTAAATGCAGTAACATACACAGAGAAAAGTACCATAAGTTCACAGTTCGTGCTCAACATATCATCATTATAATCATCAGTTCTAATATAAACCAACAAGTGGTCCTCTCAAGGGACCCGCACAAAATGATTAGTGTCAGCGTGACACTCGATCCAATAGTTAGTGTGTTGGCCTGATATTCATTTCAATAACAATAAATATGTGAGAATGTGATACCCTATTTAATAATAATAATAAATTTGTTGGATGCAACATATGATCTAATAATAATGAATGTGTCAGAATGTGACACTCGATCTAATAATAATGAACGTATTACAACGTGACACCCAATCCACAATCACAATCACAATAATCATCAGAATGAATAATAAACAACTTGTCAAGTTCAAGCAATAAGCTTATTGCATGCAATTTGATCATGAAATCATCAATTTTCTTCATATCGTTATTTTTCTTTTTCACACATGCACATAATACGATGGAGTAGTTAATACTCATATATCATATAAATGAGAATATTAAACATCACCTACCTCAAATTTATGCGTTGAACACTATAAAATCAGAGTTTTTCCCTTTTTCATAGTCCTACCTCATTTTTTATCTATAAAAAGTCAAGGAAACACATACAATCAACAACAATGGCCTAATTTACCCGAATTATAACAAAATTCTAAGTTTGTGCCACTTTCATAATCATCTCCCCTAACTAGGGCTTTTACTCACCATCAATTGCAGGTTTAAATATTTCCTTACATTAATCTCCCTAGAAGCTAAGGTCTAGGAATTAAAATACAAGTTAGGAAAATGATTAACTTACCTCTTGCAATGGAACAAGTGAAAAGCAAAAAGAAAACAATCCTAGGTAATATCTAGTCTCTCAAGGACAAAGTGAAAAAAATAAGAATGAATTTAGGACTTTTTTTACTTAAAATCTGCGAATGTCTTGTCATGGCGGCACCACCATAGCGAAAATATTCCTGCCACAATAAGTTGCACAGAGACAAAAATTTCATAACTCGCATTCCAACCCCAGATTTACAACACACTCTCAAACCATCACATTCAATAACTTACCCTCTCTTTCAAGATCAATTTAGAGAGTTCTACTTGCCCAATTCAATTTCGTAAAGCCGTATAGACCCCTTATTTTTTTGACTATCAACTCAAATGATCAAATCCACAATTTAATTCCCAATCTGTTACCGTACGTATTTTTCAGACTTCACACGACTCAAATTTCGTCAAAGTTTTGCCTAGGCTCAAAATTCTCAAATCACTACTCAAAAATTCTGGCCCAATTTCCTTCCTCATTGACCTACCCATAACGACGAGATCAGTTCGTTACATTGATCCCTGTAAGATCTAAACAATATTAAAAATACTCATAAATTTATATTATCATTCTATAATGAACATGTTCCGTTAAAAAAACAATGTTATAATATAATTGATAACAATCAACAACAACACAATTTTTTACTCCAATATAAAATATATGCTTGATTTGAAGTGGATGATTTGGGATGGACTTTTTAACCTTATCTTTGTTTAATATGTTTGGGAGAAAAACATTAGAGAAGGATAAATGTGTCATTTTGTTCTTTCCTTACAAAATTAGTAATCTTGAAATTGTTATCTTATTTTCATGTGGTATAAGAACAATATCACAATTACAATATAACTAATCTTGTAATTGATAATTCCAACATAAAATACCAACCAAATGTGAAATGAACTAATCCCAAATTTAATTCCAAAATTTCAATTTCTTATCCCTTAAACCAAAAGATCCCTTAATGTATGCTACCATAGATATTTGACATTGCTTGTAGGTAATACCATTGAACATTATCAGCCGTTGATGACTTTAAAATTATCAAAAAAGTAGGTTAAAGTAACACGTGTCAAGTGATGATTGGTTAAGATATCCAATAAAAGATATCTTTGGCAATATGGTTGGAACCACCGACAACCGGCTGTAGCCGGTGGTCACGAGTCATAATCAAAAGGTATCGTGAAGCTTGTGGGAATACTATTAAGTGTGGGGGACAAGAGGTGACAAGTTGAATGGTTTACCAAATTTGGAAAATTTTAATTTTGGGAAAATAAAGTGTTTAACGTTAGTGATTTGCCTTATTAGGAAGGACCAATAAAAATCATGATATTTTGTACTTTCTTTATTAGTGCTATATATTTATCATTTCACATATTAACGGAGTCAGAATTTTCACGAAAATAATTCAAAATATGAATAAATAGACATAAACTAATTGAAGAGGGTTCAACATATACTATATATACATGTTTCAATTTATTAGCCCTAATATGTTTAAGATTACAAGATTAATTTTTTTTCTTGAATCTTGTGATAAATCAAAATAGGTCAAACAAATTGAAGCGGAAAATATATTTATTATTGCTTTTCGAATGATTTAAGAATTGTTTGCCCCAACAATTTAGTATTGTTTTGATTTAAAGAAATTAAATCAAGGGAATTAATAAAGGTGATGGAAATGTCTTGTCTTAGGCGGTGCCATTGAAGATTGAAAATGAAGGGTCATTCACTCATGTGTGATGATGGTGATGAGAGGTCACCTAATACTCTCAAACACATGATCAATGTTTTAGCTCAATAATGTCTTATCTCTTTAATTTGTTTTGTGATATATTTCACATAAAAACAAAAATTTCTTCTTCTTTTTGTGCATCAATAGTGTTCAATCGTCATAATTTGTATGCATTTCAATTAATTTATCAAATATTTATAATGAGTATAAATAAACAATAACATATCCAATAGAATCTCACAAGTGGGGGCAAACTGTATGCAGACTTTATCACTATCCTATAGAGATAGAGAGGTTGTTTTCGAAAGACTCTCATCGTCTCAAAAATATCAGACCCCAAAAACAGAAGATATTAGATATAAATTGAAACATATAACGAGTATAAAGAAAGATCTAAATAAGTGATAGCGATGATTTTTTGTTTTGGTACAATGTAATAAAAAACTAAATAAACCACTTAAAATCTTTCAAAAGCAACATGGTTGGAATCAACAAGGAAAAGAAACTCCATTTTTTTTAGTGGTGCTTTCCAATTTAACATATCTTCCTTGTGTTTATGTCCTTCGTATGTTAAGAAATTTGCATATTGATTCTCCCCCATTCAAATATGAGTAATGATAGTTCTATTGATCGTCATCAGATCTCTACAATCTTCAATAATTATTTTTTTAGGGGTAGACAATTTTGAAGGTTAATTTTGTCTCATCAATAATTTTATTGGTAAATCTAATTAAATAATTTTTAAAGATAATTTACTAATAAATGTCTCAATATATGAGTTAATTCCTTTAATCAGGTTAAAAGTAAGTAGAAAACCAATGTTCATCATCTTTTGATAGAAGAAAAAGATATTGGAAGTTCAATAAAAAATAATAATATGTGAAAACAATTTTGGGAACATAAATGGGACAGCTTCAATAACTTTGAAGATGTTGTCATATTATTCAGATCAATTAAATGAGAGCATTGGTAGCTAGCATGATAGATGATTGCAAATTAAGACTACACCAAATTATCACTATGGAATAGTTCATAACTTAATACTTTTCCGTCTCAAAATAAATGTCATCTTAATAAATATTATATTTATTAAAAAAGTAGTATATATAATATACTCCTTTTATTCAATAATATTTATCCACTCGAAGATAAATATAAATGTCATCATACTAATCTGCTATTCTACTAGACACTTGTTTTTGTACTCGTGAGACTGATAAATCTAGCCCTCTGATACTAAATTGTTATGATTTAAAATTTGGGATTGTAACGACACTTATCCTAATTTCACCTTGATAGGTAAGACAAATTTCAAATACAATAAAAACTCTAGGCAAAAGTAGAAAATAAGAGATTTAAACATGAATATCTCATAACTCTTCAAATCTTCATAGATATATGAAATGTAACTCCTTGTCCTTTTTGGAATGTTAATTTAAAGCTCGTTCCTTCAAGGAAGTACTAAGGGTTATTAACCTTGATTATGGGTAATTAATAAGTTAAAAGGGATGTGATAAGACTGTAGACAATAATCGCATTAAAAAAATAATAATCAATAACTACAAATATCGTAATAATAATAATATTTATTGATTTTAAATAGGTGTTACAATATCTATGAATTTTCTGATTCACCTTTTAAAATATAAATTCAAGAACTCTTGAACTTAATCTTAAATTTTATGGAACTTGATGGATTTGATCTGAACTTGTACTTGAATTTAAAAACTTTTAGGGTTGATCTTGAATCTTGTTTGATCTTGATTTGCGGACTTGATGAACTTGATATTAACTTGTACTTGAATTCAAAGGCTTTTGAGCTTATTCTTGAATTTGGTGGTCTTGATCTTGAATCATTCTTGAACTTTGAACGCTTGAGTGCTTGAATTCTTGAACTTGTATCTTGTCGAGAAATTTGTGGCATTTGATCCACAAGCTCTCTTTGGCTTCTTATTAGAATTATGGTGTGTTTTTGAATCTTATTTATAATTGTAGAATAGATAAGTTATAATAGGGACAAACTTTATTTTGGTTAATCAAATTTAAATGACATGGCGCATGAAAAGTGACAAGAACAAGTTTAATTTTTTGGTTAATCATATTTAAGTGACATGATGATATTTGATTGGTTGAAATACGTGTTACACCATAGAAATAACCAAAACACCCTTTAGATAAAAGATCGCTTGCACTATACATAATCCTTAATTTTTTGGTAAATCTGAGGCCAAAATATCTATCAGGGCAAAAACTGTGTGGAAAATGATCTCGATTGAATTTTAGAACAACCAAATCAATAATATAAGTTTTCGGGACAAAATTCTTTATCCACGATAGTTTATTTATGCACTTTCTTCATTAAACACATTCAATGAGCAAGTTCTATGTGTTCTATTAAAAAATGAACTATCACGGAAAAAGTTTGCGATGCAGACTTGTTTCATGAAAGTTCAAAAATTTGCATTAGGGGGCATTGCAGTCTTTTTTCCACCCCTCTTATATTAAAACCAAATCATTTTGAGGTCGTTTTTTTTACCACATAACAGTTCCTAAGCATGATTTTCCTAACATTTACACGCTAAGACTTAAAAAACTAGGGCTAAGGAGAAATGAGAATAGTTAGGGCTTAAGAAAATCTAGTGAATTCTTCAAAAAACTTTGTGCCAAGGTATGTAAGGCAACCTAAAATTCTATTTTCATGCCTAATCTATATTTCTTATCAAGAATTCTAGTAAAAAAATAAAGTCAATTACATTTCTATGATCTTATGGAGAAATTCTAGAACCTTATCATTAAATTCTTGTTATTTTATGATTATTATGCTAAAAATATCATTGTTGAGTACATCTTTTTCAATTCATGAAGTAATACTACACTTACAAGAACCCTAACTGAGTTGAGAATTGTTCCCCCTATTATGTTTTACTTGCACTGAAGAACGATTAGCTTACTACAAGTATTTACCAAGCTTTAAGTACAGTTTAAGTCAAAAAAAATTCTTGAGATTAAGTTAAAAGACAAGTTTAAGAAAAGTTCAGATAAACTAGAGTTGGGCTAAGTCCCGAACAGTTAAAGATACATTTTTGAGTAATAATATTCTTATAGTTATGAGCATATAAATAATATTTTTGAGAGTATTGAGCACTGATATGGGTGAGAATAATAATAACTCGAACTCATAAACTACGTAACCAGCGTAGGATAGAATTATACCAATATTGTATGACTACTTATATGCCACTGAGATTGTCCAATATAGATGGATTCATAAGTTTAGCCTCATCCCTTACCCTGGTAAGGAATTGGATGACTGATAACGTTCAAACATACTCCTTTTACAGAATATGGATGATCGTTAACAATCTATTTACCCAACTTAGAGTCAGGATCGATCCCACAGGGAATAGGTTGAAACAACTCTACTAGTTATCCTATTTTAGTCGTTGGTTCTATTTCCAAAAAACAAATAATACGAAAAAGTAAAAGTGGGGGGTTTTGAATTAAAATCCTAACTACGAGTACGAATACAAAATAAAATAAACTAAGACTTAGAAAGTTTGATGGATGACTAGGGTTGCGGTCTCCATGACGTATAACTAGTAAACAATTGACATTGAGTATATTGTTCGTTATATTGCATGTAAAATCTAGCAAGTTGGGTAACCTCTAGTTCACCTCCTGCTCCTTCCTAGAAATAAGTCATTCATCTCCTCCCGGTCTCAGAATGTTTTCAATACTAACCCTTGTTTTTGAATTTTGAAAAACTATCACCTCCTGGTCTCAAGTTCTTTAGATACAAGCTAATCCCCAAGTCTAAGTGTAGCATCCCCTCCCGGGCTCAAGTGACTCAAACTTAGGTCGATTGTTTCTATCTCCCGTTGTAGTTTTCTTTACCTAATCATTAATTTTTTTCTGGACAACTAATGAATATGATACATGCTCCTTTACTTGGCGCTGGAACTGTCCAAAATTTGCTCCTCTTCACGAGTGCCTTCAAGACTCGTAAAACTATCCACGAGTCGTGCAAGGTCATCATGGTATTTGTCTTCACGTTTAGGACTTTGTTAATGCCTTAGTGATTTCCACGAGCACCTTACGGATCGTGGAGTGGACCACAAGTCGTGCAAGGGCTCGTAGAGTGGCCTTCGACGATGTTCTTGCACGCAATCACTTGGATGGGCAGTTTCACGATCCGTTGAACACACCACGGATCGTGAACCCTCTCATGGAGAGTTTCTTTGCTTCTTCTTGTTTCACTTTGGCTTCAATTCCTCTTGGAGCATTTAGCTACTGCCTCTCCTCACTTCACACTATCAAGTGAATTGCATCACTAATCATGGGAAGAGGCAACTTCTCAGCACAACACAAACAACATGTCTTGATCATTTTTCCGAGATGGATTATGCTGTGTGCATTCTAGCTTTTGTTGTTGCTTTGTTGTGACTTTCTAGCCTCCTAGCAGTGCCTCATGACCCTCATGAATTTTCCAATCATGCTCACAGTACGATACACTCCATTTCCTCATGAATTAGCTTAATGTCCATAAAATTCATGAAAGTCCCATTTTCCTACAAAACAAACATAAAACGCACATTAAACTAACAAACACGCTTAAGAACTCACAATAATCCTATGTATTAAGCGTCGTAAAAGTCATATTTTCACAACTTATCAATGGCCCTGGCAACGTGGGTCAAATGTTGTATCATCATGATGCTCATAGCGATGGTTGTCGATTAGAGAAACTCCCCAAGCTAAAATATATATTATTTTTAGATATAAACTAAGTTGCATTTATTTATGCATTAAATCATATATTTTACTTATATTGCATTGTTTATGTTATTGAGTTATTTTCTATATTAAGCCTATGATTTGAGCATTGTATATTGAGTTTTTTCTATTTTGACCATTTTACATACTCGTACATTCTACGTACTAATGTCCTTTGGGCCTGCATCATTTTACGACACAAACACAGGTGACAGAATTCTTCAGTAGGCATATCATCAGACTATCCAACATTTCTACTTAGTTAGCGGTGAAACCTCTTTACATTTATACTCAAAGTCATTATAACTACTCACTCTTCAGGAAATAAGAAGGAATAAAACTGACACTGGTTCCCATATATGGTTCAGGAGCATGGCTACTACAGCAGCAAAAGTATATTGGTTAAAAGGTTTATTTGGAGAGCTTGTGATCAAACCAATAGAGCCAGTGAAAATATTTTTGTAACACCCCAAGTTTATTATACCTAGTTATTGTAAATGCACAGAGAAAGACCTAGAAAAATATTGTAGAACTACAACTAGAGTGACTTACGAGGGCCCCTACGGCTCGTAAAGGATTCTACGGCCCGTAGAAGTGGTCTCATAAGTCACCCGTATAACCTTTCACGATTTGTAGAGGTGTTTCGTAGAACATTCTAGTAACCAAATTATTTTGACACCTGACATACGAGATAAATCCATGGCCCATAAAAGGAGTTATGGCTCATAAATTGAGTTTTGTAAGTCTGGTCGGCAGTTTTAACAAGAGCAATTTTATCCATTCCTATCACTTTTTAACCCAATGCTTGACCATTTTAGACTTAAATTAAGTCCTAAAAATAGAATCCTAGTGTATCCTTACCATTATCCTAGTGTATCCTTACCATTCTTTCACACGTAGGGATTCGTTGAGAGCATTAGAGAAGAGAAGAAAGTAAGGGTTGCGAATTCAAATGCGAGGATCAATTGAGGTTTGATTGTTTCTCCAACTTTCAGGTATGTAAGGCTTCCTAAAGCATAGGACCGAGTCCTTCCACGCGTCCTTTATCTAGATGAGTCGAATTGTGAAAAGTTACTGAGTATTGAAAAATTCTATAATCCTACTATCCGAGTTTCTGTATTTATTTGAGTTTTTACAGTTATGAATTGAATAATTGATGTATTACATTGTTGTCGATATGAGATTGAGATATTAAATCATTACACTTGACATCATGAGCTTTAACTTGCTTGATTTTATGAAAGTATGTACATGAACTGAGCTGAGTTTTGAGTTTGATTGTTTGAGCTGAGCAAATTGATCATAATTAAGCATGAGGAGCATATTCTATTGTAATTGTATGTTCATTTATGTCTTTTGCTTATAATCCATGATGAGTTTAATTGAACGAGTTCAATGACAGTTTGAGTCTGACTAAGTCCCTTGATTGACTGAGTTGATGAGGAATTGAGATGAGTTGAGCTGAGATAAACCCAATAAGGTTGAGATTTGAGTTGACTGATATGAGTATTATTGAGATTCGAGTTGATTGATGAGTTGAGCATACTTTTACTCTTGAGAGGAGTATCGAGCACCAAGATGGGAGCGAGTGAATAACTACTCTAATTCACAAAACTATGTTGCTAGCGTAGGAAAGTCGTACAATATGTTTTGGCGACTTTTGTCCCAAAAGATGGACATTTATTATGGATCTATGAGAGAAAAGTTTTTTGTCCTTTACCTTGGCAATTTAGGACGGGCGTGGCAACGACGTCGCCTTCGTTGTGCATCACCAAACTAAAGGTGGTGAGATTGGATGTCGGTTAAGAGAAACTCCTAAGCAAATATTGATTGAGCATCATAATTATTTTTAAACTGAATTGTACACTACTGAGAATATTTTCCAAAGCATGATTTATCCCTATACTTGCATGTTTACTAAGTTGAGTTCTGAGTTGATTGAGTTGAGTTTTACTTTTCTCAAACCATTTTACATACCAATTATTCCATGTACTGACGTCCATTTGGACCTGTATCGTTTCATGATGCTGATACAGGTGATAGAGAACTTCAACCCGTGTATCATTGAGGTCCAGTGAAGTACATCTTTAGAGTTGGTGTGTCATCCTTACTATTCGGAGGAGCCAGTTTATTTCCATTTGAGTACATTTTACTTATTTCTTTTATTGGGGTAGCCATGACCTGTCATGGTACCATCTAGATGTTTAGAGATAGAGGTTTAATAGACATTTGAGTAGAAAATTTATTGATTGTTATCTACTTTTCAAATTTGATTATTGGAAAATATTATTATAATAGAGTTTTTATTTATTTATTTGAGGATTATTCTGAGTATTCTTCCGCTGTTGAGTGTTGATGTGATGATGAGGCCAGGTGATTCTCTTGGGGAATCAACAATGGTTTTTCAAGTGTCGGTCACGCCAAGGGTACCCTCTCGGGGCGTGTCAGTTTTGTGATAGCAAGACTGTCATATAAATTGCAGGAAATTCAATCTTCCATGAGAGGGAAAAACACATCAATATAGATTGTCACTTTATACGAGAGAAGGTTAAGTATGGAACTATATAGACTCAACATGTGAGCACACAAGAACAACTAGCAAACATTCTCATAAAGGGACTAGGCAAAGCACAACATCATCACCTATTATCCAAGCTTGGTGTGAAGAATATATTTCTTCCCATCAGCTTGAGGGAGAGTGTTGAACCAATAACAGACGGTCATGATTGAAATGATACACTTGTAAATTGTACAATTAGAAAGTACCTAACTTAAGTTAGTTAGGAAGTTGTACGGCTGTATGAAAGCTTTCATATTTTGTTTGTGGTTGTTAGTAGAGTTAGGTCCTACAAATAGAATAGCATATGTAAAATACGTGTGAGAAAAAAAAATATTTTTCCTTTGTAAAAGATTGATACAGCAATAGAAGTTGTTCCTTTTCATTATATGTGTGAACTTTTCTCAAGGTCAGTAACCACGAAAGTAACATGATTCTATAACTATTACAATCCATTATTTTGTGCAAATCAATAATCATAATATACTTTACATAATAAGCTTCCACCTAAAGTATGTTTAAGAAGAGTAAACCATAACCTACCTCGAAATCGAAGTTCAAGTCACAAATATTCACAAATATGAGATATCTTGTATAATAACACCTTGTGTAATAAAAGATATCTTGTTAGAGGATTTCAACAAATATGAGAAGACAACCCTCTATACTATTTGAACTCATTATTTATTCACAAAATATGAGTAAAACTTGGAGGCCAAACCATTCCTATAAGATTTGGTATTAGTCAAATCTATTTTTAAAATTACTTTTCTTAGTTTGAAGGTTATTGAAAATAGTATTTCTATCTTGTATAACGTAAGAAGACAAAAATCTCCATATATCTTATCCATTTTTTTAAATTACACTTATGAAAATCATTCTAAACATGTTATTCTTGTTGTAATCTTTAGGTGAGATTTCTTTCTTGGACCAAGAGATATATATATACATGTGACAAATATGGTAGAAGGAATAATTGATCAAGAGGTAGTATAATATCATCTTGGTCCAAATTAAATGGTCCCTTTGTCCTATCCTTTGAGATAGAACTTTAGAACACATGGAAATAAATTGTTGCAAAGAAAAAGGTGAAAGCAACATTATCCTAGATATGTTTGCCAGCTAATAGGTATTTTATATTTTTCATCCATTTTAGATTCTATATAGTGATATTTTGAGTTAAGATGTAACAAAATTTTCACTAAAAATATAAAAAAAAATATAGACAATATTATTAATGTTTTAAAAAATTTAAGTGTTTTTAGTTTGATAATAACTATTTCAAGTAGTTTAAATATTTAGCTATTAGATTATGACTTACAACTATATTATGTAATTTTTAAGTTGTTGGTCATCATATTTTAAAAAAAATAAAATTAATTTGGAGTCTTTTTCGATTCTACCAGCTCTTCGAAAATAATATTATACCTACATGTTATTTTCGAAAAATGACATTAAATTTGCATGTTTTAAATACATAGCTAAGGTTTCTTTGGGTTTAATTAAACTTCTTTTGAACCTATTGATTTAAGTACAATTATTCTATGACAATAAAACTAAAACTAAATACAGTTTGACCTTAACATAACTTCCAAAATACATAATATATGCTCATTAAGAAAAATAATAAATATAAAGTATTAAATACTAAGTAATTTCCTATTTATTAGATACTTTTAAAATTGAGAAATACTACAACAATAATAACATACCCAGTAGGATCTCACAAATGGGGTCTGACGACGATAAAATGTACGCAAACTTTATTACTATCTCATAGAGATAGAGGGACTGTTTAAAATTGAGAAATATTAAAAAGAAATATTTCTTTCATTCTTTTTAGTTGTTATATTGTGTTTTTCAAGAATCAATTTAACTAATTTTTAAAGTTAAGTTAGATCACATTAATTAGATATTTTGAAATAAAAATTTAGATATTAAAAAAGTATATGAAAAGTACTCTAACTTGTAATTTTTTTTCATATCAGTATGATGAAAAATACATCTTAAAACTATTAGTTAAAGTTATATTATTTGATTCTTTAAAAAAAAAACTGAAGGTTTTAAAGAGGTACATTATTTCGGCTTGATAAATTATCGAAAATAAAGATGGGGATTTATTTTATTTCATAAAAAATGACTCATAATAAATATTTAAAAAAGAAAAAGAAAAAAAAGAGAGTTGTTAATTTCAAGGGTATAATTAACCCTTTTTAAAAATAAAAAAAAACATAATTTTATTCATAAAAAATATGGGTACAAATCAGTTGATTCCATTATTCTTCTCTCGTTGGATTTCTCCATGATTCGAGGACCGTTAGTGGTGTATTTCTCGAATTAGGATGACTTTGACTTCCTTAGCCCTATTTTGATCTCTTTATGAATATCCCCAGATTTAGGAGATATTTGAGATAGGGTATAATTGACCCAAAAAGGTAAATGAAAGGGTATTTTTAGACCAAAAAGATAAATATAAAGATATTTTTAGATCAAAAGATAAATAAAGGATATTTATAGATCTTTTTTCTATAGTTTAAGAGTATTTTTCGCCCTTTTTCATTATAACTTTAATCTTGAAATGATAATTATTTTAAAATATTTCTTTAACACAAATTGATAATTAGAATAAATTTTTTTTTAATAGTTCAATCAATTAATTACCTAAAATTTTATTTTGTCCCTCTTTTTCCTTTCCCCACCAAGAGTTTTTTCATGTTTTTAAAGAAAATTAAAATGGAAAATAAGTAGAGTAGATAAGATTTTATTGGTCCATAAAATCCAAGTCTATTGAAACTTGTGACAAGTTTTTTTTTCTTTTTTCTTTTTTTGTTGTTTTTAAGGTCAAGCAACGTGGTAAGTTGTTGTCCTAGGATATACTATTGTTTTCTAATAGGAAGACATTTATTAATTACAAAAAAAAAGGTTTGAATTTTAGGCTCGTGTTTTATGAACATGGGGCTACATGTCCAACAAAAAAAAAGTCATATTTGAACCCTTCATTATCAAGCATTATTTTTACTATGGTATGGGTAACTAGACATATTATTAAATTTATGAGATACTTTTTCCGTCTCAGGGAGAAATTTAAAGAAAGAAAAATCAAGGGGGTAACAGATTTGTACCCATATTATTTATTAATAAAATTATAATTTTTCATAGTTTATTTGTGATTGCAATTTATTTTCCATCACTTTGAAATTTTATGCAAACAATGAATAATTATTTCTTAATTGTTTAAATTGACAATTCATTTGAAATAACTATTTTTAGTATACCTGATAGGACGAATGAATAAATCTAAAACTCAATTATTATTAATTTAAAATTATTATTATAAAATTTAATATTTATAAAATTAAAATTCTGATTTCATCTTCGATGATAAGGTAGGAATTGGACGGTTCTCTTACTTCCAAAACATCTTTTTCTTTTTATATATATATTTATATTTTGCACAAAATGTCGAATTATGTGAGTCACAAAATATAAAAAAAATTGTGTATGTGTATGGCTATAGTGACGTTAGGCACATTAAACATAAGTTGTGTCTTTGTGGTAAGATACATATGAATTTTAAAAATATGTGGTTGTGTTTGAGCATATAATTTGGGAAAGAAAAAACTTTTAACACATATAAATATTTTTAGAACTTGATTCTTCGATTTTTAATTAAGAATTTCAATTTTGAGCTTCAAAAATATTTGTATTGGGAGCTCGTCCTCACAATTCATAAATGAGCTTTATAATGCATGAATTCGAGTTTATGAGTTGCAGTATATAATTCTATATAAGAGGCATGATGACTTGACATCATCTTCACCGTCTTCTGACTTGTATATCATTGTCAATCTGTTCAGAATTTCAAACTCAATGATGATAACTAATAAACATAAAAATTACGCCTTATAATTCTTCTGAATTTTGAATAATATTCAAGATCATCTATTTTTGCTTATCTAGAATGGTGATAGCTTATCCAATCTTAATTGTTTCATCTTTTCTTTATTACTTCATTTGTTAAGATAAGATTTTGCATAATTTTTTTAAAAAAAAGTCAGTTAAAAAAAATATAATTTTCCTGATAAATTTCTTATTAATTTTTAATCTTTATCTATTTACATTTCTCTTAAATTTAAAATAATTAATGATAAAAATAAAGTTTGTAAAAAAATAATTAATTTTTTTAATTATTTAAATTAATAACTATTTTAAAATAAATATTTTTAATATACATGACAGTTAAACAGGAACGAAAAAAGTATTTAATACAAACATTTAAGTCCTTCATATCTTAATGATAATTTATGACAAATCAGAAAGACTTCAGGTACTCGAAAACAAAGAAGTACGTCACTTATTAATTTCACGTAGTAGGTTAATCATAAGCTTTATATGTCCATGGTATATTCCTCGTCTCGAAATATTTATCGTCTTTACTAAAAATATTTATTTCATCTATTTTATTTATTTATTAAACTACAAATAAATATTTTCATTTTGTGTTTGTTTAATTTAAAAAATTAGGAGATAATTTATTATTTAGTTTTTATTTATTTTTATTATTAACTATAATTATTTTTCAATATATATATTTTTCAAAACATTGAATTATTATATTTGAATAGTGATCTGATAAAATTATCATTTTATTTATTACTCGTTAAGAGTCATGTCAAGTTAATATCAGATAAGTAGATATGAATGAAGAGCATATATTTGACATTTTAAAAGTTCAAAACAAAATTATTAACTTTTTTTCATTTTACCCTTAGTAGTAACTATTCTTTAAGATTACAAACACTTTAATTATGATATACTATCTCCGTTCCATATTATATGAGTACTTTTCATTTTACATGGTTATTAAGAAATTATTAATACACTAGTAGATTTTATCATTTTACCCTTCATTTATATCAATGTACATTAAATTAAATTAGAAAAAATCATTAATGGTGGGGTAAAATAAGAAAAAAATAATTACAAATAACTATTTAGAATAATTAAGTTAGATTAACAACTTAGGAAGTAAGGTACATAACAAATTAAAGTACAAATTAATATAATTATCTTTTTCTACCAAAAAAAACAACAACAAATTAAAGTACTTTATAGCATAAAAATTCTTTGCACCAATAAGTTCATTCTCTTTTCTTTTTGGTGTTATTATTTGTTTTGTTGGAAATATATAAAAAAAAAAAAAATCACTATATTTTTTTCTTTTTTATCTTTTGAGTTATTTTGTCAGTGCATATAAGGCGTGTCATTATTGAACTTTTCATTCTACCAAACATACCCTAATCTTTACACTTGAGTACCAAAATTACTTAGCATGCCAGCCTACTCCTCCACAAAATCAAGCACATGTGAATATGTGTGTTTAAGTTGCGCAGACTCTTCACTTTTAATGTTGTATTTGTGTCGAATTTTCTAATAATATATTATTTTTGATGAATTCGTCACGCACCTGCTCACACTTTTGGAGAGTCCAAGCAACATATGTGTGTGTAATATATACTATCAATGAGTTTGTGAAAGTACTGATTCACTAAATAATATTTTTTTGTCTTGATTTATGTGATATTGATGAATTTTATAATATATTTTGTTCCAATTTATATTGTACATATAAAATTTTGAGATTAAGGAAAACCTAATCTATTATTTTGTGTTTATTTTATCATAATTCTAATATTTACATGACTTAAAAAATTGATTAGAGTGATATAGTGAATTCATAATTGGAGCAACTGAAAAAATGATTTATCAGGAGTAATAATATAAAATCATAGTTGAAGTAGCTGGAGAAATAATTAATAGAAATAATATAAAATCAAACAGTTGAAGCAGACACGTCAATCGATAGCTACCTGCTTAAGCAGATAACTGAACCAGACATGTCATCCAACAACTGGCAGGGTGATATATGTCTTTTTCAGAAATTTGAATTTTTAACTCTATAATTTATAATTCAAAGACCTTTCAGTGGTAACTTCCATTTCATTCATCCTCTGCATGATTTGATTGATTGGAGATTAAGGGTTCTCTTATTTAGGAGTTAGAGTATGTGCTCTCATGGCTCAGTGGATTAGGTTATGACAGAACATCAATAGTCAAGTTCTTATATTCGTGAACTTTTTCCATAATTGACTTATCGTCAATTATTTAGAATTTAATCCATTGACCATCAATTTTTTTTCTTTTCCTGCATCATCAACACCGCATTTATTTTTCAAACTATCTCATATATCCTTAGCAGATTTATATATAACAAATAAATCAAATAATGAATTAGTCATATGATTTAGTGTCCTCTATTAATTTTATTATCTTTTTCAAATTTCTTTTTAGCAGCAACATTAACAATCAAAATATTGCTAGAATCAATATTAGTGTTAAAACCATTCATAGGAGATTCATTAAATAAAACATAATCAATTTCTAATTGTTCAATAAAATTTAAAAAAAATTGTGACCAATTTTTAAAAATTGTTTCAATAAACTCTCTAAAGTGAGGGTTAGTGACAATGTTAAATATATGGTGGGCAAGGACGACATTGATAAATAAGTGATTCCTTTTCAATTGTTAAAAATTTGTGGAGTGGTTGTTGTGTGTGGAATATGTACAAATTTTAGAATCTAGGATTTACGTGTAAAATTCAAATTGTAAATTAAATATTAATTAATAATAAATATTATAATAAAATATTCATATCAATCATTATATCGTAAAAAACATGTAAGATTTAACAGAATAAATAAAAATAAACAAAGAGAATACATAGTAATAACATATAGTCAACAACTCAATATAAATTTGGATATTTAATTCATAAAGTTTGGCTAATCAATAAACCACGAGCAGTGTTGGAGCCACATACTACTTAGAGGGTTCATTTGAATCTCTTTCGGTGAAAAATTATACTATTTTTATATTGTAAAATAAATTTTATATGTATAAATAACAGATGTCAAACTCTCTTCGATTAGTTTATGTGTCTATTTCTTAAAATTTTGAATCCTCTTAAAGAAAATTCTGAATTCACCACCGACAACATGTAAATATTTATGCATGTGAAATAGAAGCAAAATGTAGCTTTCAAGTCTGAAAGAAACAAGGTAAAAGTAAAAACAAAAGAGTACAATAAAATAAAGTAAAGAAAATATCAATAAACACGTGATAATCAACGTTAAATATAAAGTTGCAAAACGTACAGTTCGAGAGGCCCCTTATGTAAGAAATTAATTAATGAGGATAAAATAACAAAAAAATCTTTAGTAATATTTGTCAGAACAAAAACGTTTTCAAAATTGATTCGAAATCGATTAAAAAAAATTTTTAATACATTTTAGTTGATAAATATTGTATAATCACCATATAGTTTGTATATAATTAGTATTATATTAATTATATACTGATTATATATATGTATACTGACTATACATCTATCACATATCAAATATACACCCATGACAATTAAAAATTATTACAACTAAAATTTAACCAAGCGAATAAAATGTCAAGATCCCAAAGAGAACGGTAATGGGCCAACCACTAGTGATATTGTTCGTTTTAGGTCTACACACGTACGACTTTAAGAAGGGTTGTTACATACATCCTTTTTATGTACTCAACGTTCTTGATGAAGTTTACCCCACCATATGAGATTTACCTATATTTGGCACTGTGATTTGCTCCGCTTTATCAGAATTTGTCTAAATTTAGTTGAATTCTGACCCAAATCGATAAGGTACTTAAACTCAATTGAACTCTGACTCGCACCAACAAGGTTGACACAAAAGTGGTCTTGATACCATCTGTAACAACCCCAACCTACTAGTAATATTGTTCACTTTGGGTCTAGGCCCATACGACTTTAAAATGCATCACTAATGAATAAGTCCTGCTTACTTATATATCAATCATCTCTCTTGTGTTTTGTTGATATGAAACTTCTTTTATCTTAAAAAGAATTGTTACAGAAAGGCATGATCAAAGGTAAATCATTATCCATGAAGTCTCATATTTAAATTTCAGAAGACAAAATAAATGAAAGAAATTTTAATACATAAAGTAAATACATATTATATATTTGATTCGTTGACTATCTAAATTTTTACAATCCTTATTTTCAATTTCTTTAAAAAAAATAAATTATGAACTATATGAAGAAAAATAGAGATGACCGGCTATTCCGGTAATTAGGATAACCCTTTCCATTTTTGAAGAGATGGAGTAATAAAAATAAAAATATATATATTATTAGTTTTTCCCAAATATAGGAATAACCAGCCAAATGTCCTTCCCAGTCACACGTCCCATCTTTCTCTCTCTGTACTTTCTTTAAATAAAACAAACAAAATATAAAACCAACATCTGGCCTTTTTATCTTTCTAAAAATAAAAATAATTTCAACAAATATACATAAAAATAATAATAATTTTGCATAGTCCACCATGATTCCTCTTCTGCTCTAGCTTCACTTTTCCTCCATTTTTCACCTATATATATATATACCCTCACTTCATATATCTTAACCATCACTCTTCATTTGTTTTGTTTTCTCTTCCTTTAAACAAAACAAAGCATGTAAATTTGTGTTCAGTTTCTGAATTTGTTCTCGAATTTTCCTTTTTTCTGAAGAAATTTTTTTCCCATTGTTGAGTTGAAGAACAAAAAGTTGGAAGATTTGTGGGTATAGTGAGAATTTTGTTAAAAAATGATGTTGGATCTTAATCTAAGTGCAATTTATGATGAGAAAGTTCAGGAAGGTTCGGTAGTCGATGAATCGGGAAGTTCCAATTCATCGGCGAGGAATGTAGAGGGTTGTAGTAGTGCCGGAGACGACGAGACGTGCTCCACACGCGCTGCCGCCGGCGAGATGTTCGCCTTCAATTTTGATATCCTTAAAGTTGGTGGTGGAGCTGAAACTAGTAGGAGCTGCAGCAACAATGATGATGAAGAGGGATACGATGAGAATCGGACCATGAGGTCTGAGTACGTGACTCAGCAGTTGTTCCCTGTGGACAATGCTGAGTTGAATCGTATCCACACCTCTCGGAGACCTGATTGGGTGGATCCGACTCAGGATCCACCTAATACGGTTAGTTTCCGAGAGGTGCAGCAAATGGTACGCCCACAACAGCAGCAGCAGCAGCAACAACAACAGCCAGTTAAGAAAAGTAGGAGGGGACCTAGGTCCAGAAGCTCACAGTACAGAGGTGTCACTTTTTATAGAAGAACTGGTAGATGGGAATCACACATATGGTTTGTGTGCTTTTATTTTACCTATGAAACAATTTTTTTCAATTTTGTTAAAATTTTTGAGTAATTTTGGTTAATTTACTTTGTGCAGGGACTGTGGCAAACAAGTATATTTAGGTATGTACTATATAATTATTATTTTAATTTGGTTAAAATCATTGATTTGTGACCCTTTTGGAGTTTTAGTTATGGCTGTGGTAGTTCTATTTTGGGAAATTTACTGATTGGCTGTGTTGTTTGCTTGTGTTTAGGTGGATTTGACACTGCTCATGCAGCTGCTAGGTAAATGATTAATTTTTTTCTTTATGTAGAAGTATTTTGATAATTTGTCAGATCATTTTCAGATTGGATTGATGAAGTTTGTTTTCGATTTATCAGAGCATATGATAGAGCTGCAATTAAGTTCCGCGGTGTTGATGCTGATATAAACTTTAACCTTAGTGATTACGAGGAAGATATGAAGCAGGTTAGAAATGTATAAGATTTGCCCTGGTGCTGAAACATGTTAAACTCAATGTTAAACATGAATTTTGGTGTTGTCTTGGTTTTGGATTTGATTTGTTTGTGAAATAATGTAGATGAAGAACCTGAGTAAGGAGGAATTTGTGCACGTGCTGCGACGCCAGAGCACTGGTTTCTCGAGAGGGAGCTCGAAATACAGAGGAGTAACCTTGCATAAATGTGGGAGATGGGAGGCTCGGATGGGGCAATTTCTTGGAAAAAAGTAAGATACTTTACTCATTGAAGTTGTTATAGAAGTAGAAACTTTGTTCATTGATATTGTTGTAGGAATAGTCCTCAATTTAATATTTTGATCGTATCCACACAAAATGACAGTGCACCTGAGTCGGATCCTCCAAAAGTGTATTATGTTTGAAGGATCTGATACAGGTGCGACAAGAGTTTTGGAGGATCCGAGCAACATGTTTGTTGGTTATATCTTAAGAAATATGTAGTTGGTCGGAAGTGGGAAACAAAATCTGTTAAAACAATGCGTATTTGAAGAAGAAATGAGTGGGACTGTAATATTCATGGTGGGGATTCCACTGCTTACATTGCAGGTATATATATCTTGGGCTCTTCGACAGTGAAGTAGAAGCTGCAAGGTCCTAATGATCATGAATTTTACCTTCTTCCTCAATATGAATTTATTAACCTTAAATTCTCAACAAAAATCTTATATCGACCAACCGGTATCTCCCTTGTTGTTTTTCTGCAAATCAGGGCGTATGATAAGGCTGCTATCAAATGTAATGGAAGGGAGGCTGTTACCAACTTTGAGCCTAGTGCATATGAAGGAGAAACAAACTCTAACCCTCAGAGTGAAGGTTCGTTCATAAGCGCTTTCTATATTCACGAGTAAGGTCTCTCAATGTTGTTGTAGTTGCATTTATAGTATGCATATAATGCAGGTAGCCAACAGGATCTTGATCTAAACTTGGGGATCGCGACTTCTTCTCCAAAGGAAATTGAAAGGTCTTCGGGTTTCCAATATCATCCTTATGATATGCAAGAAGCAACGAAATCACAGGTATAAACAGAGTAGTTTTGCCTAGAAATGCTGTGGTAGATTGAATATGATGGTCTTCTACTTCCCTATTATGAATTCTCCCATTTGTTTCTTTGTATCTATATTGCTTGCTCTTCCAAAATGTTGTCATAACCATGTCGGATTCTCTAAAAATACACTACTTTGGAGGATCCAACATATACTCGTCGACATGTTTGAAGAGTCGAAGCAACATGGCTTTCTCCTTGGACTGAATTGATAATCAGTTTTCCATTGTGTTTCTTAATTACACAGATGGACAAATCTGGTTCACCAATAGTTGGTAGTTCACATTTCAAGGCATTACCTGCAGTGACATCTGAACAAGCTCACTTGTGGAATGGAGTATATTCCAATTTCTTTCCCAACTATGAGGTACAAAAAAGTTCATCCTATTTTCTAGCTTTCTGTTGTTTCCCCTATTAAATTATCTGTTGAATCCCATGGTCAAATGTGCAAATGCGACAAGCGAGGCTTGCTCAAGTAGTTGAGCACCTCCACCATCAACCTACCTCAGGTTGATAGCTCAAGTAAAAATAAGAAAAATGTGCATATGCCTTTCCTATAGTCCTAGATTGTTTCATTTGTGTATGCAATAGTTGGGGGCGCGATTGAGATACATACTACAAGTTATATACACTGACAACGCCCCATCAGTACAGTTTAACTTGTTATAACATGTTACTTACCATCTGCTAATCGATGCTCGAGCTAAATAACTACATGGACTTTGCAGGAAAGAGCGCCGGGGAAGAGAATAGATGTAGGTACCTCCCACGGACACCCAAACTGGGCAATGCAAATGCATGGTCAAGTCGGAACAACCCCAATGCCAATGTTCTCTGCTGCAGCATCATCAGGATTCTCAACTCCGGCTACCACTGCTTCGGCCTCTCCAATGTCTGGTCCAAACACTCTCAATCTTTCCTTTGCTTCATATTCAACGCCATCAACAAATACAACTCAATACTATTACCAGATCAGGCCACCACTACCACCTCCATAACATGTCTTTTCCCCAGCATTACTAGTAATACATTTACATATTATAACTCAAAAACTGATTCAATTTGTAAGATTTGTTTGTAATCAATTCATTAACATGTTGATTTTTAAGTTTTGGCAAGGTGAAGATTCAAATTTCCATCAGATTTGAGCTTTTACTTGCTATTGCAGTAATCTTGGAAGCAAAACAATCTCAATTATATATAGTGACCTTGTTCTAGAGTATCCAGCTTAATATTCGATTTTCCACTTTATCTCAGGTGAGATAAATTAGTTCAAGAATTATAACCTCTCGATAATTTAGTCTGCGAACCAAACGACCTCATGTTGGGGCCTAATCCACCCCCACACACCTAAACAACAATTGAAAATATAATTATTTTTCTTAGTTTCACATCATGGTATTTGTCTTTTTAAGGCAATTATTGAGAGTTGTCACTCAAATCTTCCATCAAATGCTTCTGGTTTGTTTTTCCTTGGTTGAGTCTTTTCATTGCCTCTCATAAACTTTTTTTTTTTTTTAATTTAGCTTCAACTAAATATTTTCCAAAAGTATATTTTGCACATAATTAAAATTCTTTTTCCAGAAAAATCTCAAATAAGTGTCCCACTGTCAAAATCTCAAATAACAGTGTCCCACTGTCCTCATTATGTGACCTTATGAAATGACAACATAACAGTAACCTATATTCCTAGGGACTACTTTCATTGTCTTGACATGTTCAGTATCTTTCCAAACACAAATGCCACATGTTTTTTTAATAATAATTTTCTCTCCTACTGTTTCGATTAATTCAAATTTGCAATGATTCAAAATCATTTTAGAGAATATACTTCTCATAAAGAATTTTTCTATCGATTTTAAAATCTTTAATCAAGAGTGAAGGATCTCAATCATCTCATGAACCGCTCGGTGATAATTGGTACATAATTGTATTTTCTTTTTATTCATTTTTTCTCCTATGTTCAACACTAATTATTGTCTGACTCATCTAAATTTACATCCAAAAAAAAAAATTTAAAATGGTCAAGGGTGAATGAGAAAGAGATAATGAATTTGGAATGGAACTTGTTTGCTAGAAAAAAAAATACTTTGACCAATCAAGTACAATAAAAACTAGTAAGAAGTATTTTTGTTCGTACCAAGCGCATCCTAAAAAGAAGAATATACAATAATAACAATAACATATTCAATATAATTTTATCACAAAAAATTTAAAAAAAATTATATGTATACTATCTTATCTTTTTATTAAAAAGATAAAGAAATTATTTTTGATAGCTCTCGATTCAAAGTCAATAAAGATACTAATATAATTGAAACTAAATTCCTTATGACCTAGCAAGCAACTTGAGACTATATAATGTGACATATTTTCCATTTAAACCTAATTTTATTTTGGGAAAATTACATATATATATATATATATATAAATTAAAATGTTTACAAAAAAAGTAGCTCATATTTTATTTACATACAAAAAATAGCTCAAAATCAGCGAAACTATACATAAATATACAATATATTTTGTCAGAAATTATAGAAAGTATACACTTCTATACAATGTATATTACTTATATATGAGTTATAAACAAAATATGCATACATGAGTTATAAACAAAATATACATTATGATACATAAATATACACCAATTATACATGCCTATACAATGAGGATTATTTTATTTTGGTGTTGTACTTTTCTTTTGAAAGGAATCCAAAGCATATCATATAAATACAAGTATGCAAAAATAATTACACTAGGTTAAATTTAGTACATGTCAGATAGGACATTTCAAAAGTAAATTGTCAACAACCCAAACTATAATTTCTGAAAAAAGAAAAAGAGAGAAAAAAAAAAGAAAAAGAATTGGAGAGGGAGATGCCACGTATATTTTGATCATAAAATTAAATATAGTACAAATGATTGAAGGGGACATAATAAATATGCCTTTCCCTTATCTCAATTCTTGTCCTTTTAATTTCTTTATAGCCCCTCTTGACATTTTCAAGAAATTTACGTTGTGTTTGAACATAAAAATATATTAATTTGAGTGGCCAAAAATTAACTTAAAATTTGATTAGTATGTAAAAAATATTTTTAGTTGAACACTTTATAATTAATTACTTCTTAATTTACTAAACTATTGCATTGGCTCTTCCTTCTCCTATCCTCCATCTTATGCTTGGAGTGGTTGAAGGGAAAGGCAAATAAAGCCATTATTTTAAATCTAAGAATTTGAAATATTAAAAAGCCACAAAAATATAAAGTACTATGTTGTCATGTAACGATTTGACCCAGTCATTATTGATAAGTTAATGGGAAAGAAAATTAGGTTGGAAAACTTTCGAGTAGAAATTTGAAAAATTTGAGTCCAGATCAGACTTTGATGAAATTTGAGGCACGTGAGGTGTGGGGTAATTTGGTAATGAATTGGGGGTCAATTCATGAGTTTGATTTCTTTCGTTGACAGTCAAGACAACAAGGAGTCTGTACAACTTTATGGAATTGAATTCGGATGAGTAAAACTCTCGAAATTGATCTTGGCACAAAGGGTGGATGATCAAATGTCGTGATTTGAGGGTGTGTTGTGAAATAGGGGCTTGAGACGAGAGTTACGAGTTTTTGTCTCCATCAAACCCGCTATGGCGATGTTGTCATGGTTGATAAGCGGTTGCCATGGCGGGTGAGTCGCAAATTTTAAGTCAGAAAAGTTTCAAATCATTTTTACTTCTCTCACTTCGTTTTTGAGAGACCAAAGGAATCTTAGAACTTATTTTCTTCAGTTTTTCACTTGTTTCATCGACAAAGATAAGTTAATCATTCCTCTAACTTGTAAATTGATTCCTAGAACTTAGAATCTAGGAGAATGTTGTGACCTGTAATTAATGGTGGAGAAAAGCCTCAATTAGAAGAGATGATCATGAAAGTGGCAAAGGGCTAGAATTTTGATATAATCTCAGTAAAAATTAGTCTAGTGGTTGTTGATTGCTTATGTTTCTCGTTTGTTATATATAAACCAGGAGCGAGCCAGGACTTTAAAAAAAGGGAAAGCTCCTTAGAGTTTCAAGGCTTGTTTCAAGGTAGGTGATGGTTTGATATTTTTATTTGTGTGATATATACTTGTTAACTACTTCATTAATAATCTTGTATGTATATGAATAAGGAATAATGACATGAACCTAATAAATGATTGCCCATAATCAAATTACATGCAATGACCCTATCATCAGGGTTATGCAAATTGTGGGTTATTCATTATGTGTGTGATCCTTAGATCAGGTGTCACATTCTAACAAATTATTAAATTAAGTTTCATGTTTCAACACATCATTAAATTATGTGTCACGTTCTGACATATCATTGGATCTAGTGTCACATTCTAACACAAAACTTGTTTGAGTGTATGTCTCATGAGAGGGTCATTGTAAGAACCCGAATGTCGTAAGCCTTATCGTTGCTCAAAAACCTATTTCGGAGAAATTTTTGCCCAAGTGCCCTTCCAAAGAGAACTCCACAGTCCGTGAAGCACTCCAACGACCGTGAAGTGCACCTTGAAGGTGGGCCCTTTTTGAGTTGGTACCTTGGCTGCCTGGGGGATTTCAAGGGAAGGGTTCCACCACGGAACCTTCCACGGATCGTGGTGCCCACCACAGTCCGTAGAGGACACCATCCACTTGGCCTCCTCTATTTTCTGTAAGGGTGCACACCACAGACCCCTTCACAACCACTGGTACACACCATGGCCTGAAGAGGGTGTCGTACAGTGCATCATGGTCAACTTTGGCCTCGTTTTAAATGGGATCATTTTGGTAATTTGACCCAATCCCTTGGTATTTTAGGACTTTTATGCACTCCTTTACATTCCTAAATCGGCCCCTATGTTATTCCTAACATTTCACTCAAGCTTAATACTTAGTCTTAACAATCTAACTCTCAAAAGCACTCTCCAAGTCACTTCTTCAAGGATTCAAGCTAGAATTCTTGTTGGGTTTCAAGTTCAAGAGTAATTCACCTCAAGCTCCATAATTTAAGCAAGATATGTGTGATTTTATCCTTGGTTTCAATTCAACCTTGGAGCCCAAAATATGTTCATCAACTTTCATAAACTTTAAGTATGGTTTAAGTTTGAATTTCATGTGTTTAGCTTTAAATTTATAAAATTAGGCTCGGGGTCACTATTAAATGATGACTTAAGCATGAATTACATCTTATTCCAATGATTTATATGATTTATATGAACTATGAACTAGCATGTCCTTTTAAATTAAGATTTCATGTATGGGTAGTTTCAATTATGATCCAAATACTTATTTCTACATGAATTATGCATGATTCTATCTTAATATCTTGTTTTAAGTATGAATTTCAAGTATCCATGCTTTACTCTCATTCCTCATATCATGAGCATGCATGAACAAGACTTTTTATGAAGTTTTGATATGAATTTGACTACCAATTATGGTTATGAATATGACTTCAAGGCAAGTATGATTATGACATTATCATGATCACAATGATGATTATGATATAGATTTAAGCACGTATGGGTGTGTATGCACCATCATGTACAAGTTATGGATGAATTATTCCTATATATGTAATCATGTTTTAAAGTATGATTTGGCTTTTAAGCCCAAGTATGCATGATGATGACGACTTAACACCGAATGAGATTGGAGGTGAGGGACTATCCCTAAGGATCCTTATATAAAACCTACATTTCTTATAACTACGCGCCACTGTAGGTTCATGTTTATTCCCTTTATGGATGATTATGATTATATATGTACCACCACTCTTCGAAATGGGCAAGGATCGTAAGGTGAGGTATAGTCTACCTTTGGCAAGTAGGCTACTCTTTCTTCGGTGTAGAGGTAACATCGAAATTTCATGTAATAGCTTGCATGGTCTTAAATGTTCGTTGAGGTTCCATTTCCACTTATATTATGTATTATGACATTCATGTATCGTGGTTTAAGGCATCTTGATATGGTATTTTCTTCTATATACGTCTCTTATATATATGTGTGTGCGTGTGCGCGCGCCCCTGTCATCTAATATTTAAATACAAGTTTTATCATGTCCATTCTATATTGCATGCCCTCATACTTAGTACATTCAAAAGTACTAATGCATACTTTATACCTGCATTACATCATAATGTAGGTACACGTGATCCTATCATCCATCCCCGTGTCTAGATCCAAATATCTCGACGATCCAAATTAGGTGAGTCCTTATGCTTCGAGGACATGAGCATCTATCTTGCTATGCATGTTATGTTTAGTTCTAGAGACAATCTTTCTTTGTGTTCAAGGTGAGTCGGGGTTTGTCTGAGCCCTCATCTTATGTTATGGTCTAGAGGCATGTATTGGACCTATGCATCATCTTTAGTCCCAGATTTGTATCTCTTATGCTACGATCTATCTTATATTATGACTCATGTTATGAATATGTTTCTGCTTATGTATTTCTCATTGATTTACTTTGAATGCTCGATTGAATGTTAAAGGGGTTAGTTTGAGGTTCTCTCAGGAATCTCATTCACCATGTTATGGCTAGGCCCTAACTTGGATCATGACAATTGTTGTTAATTGTTATAATGAGAATTAGAATTGTGTATTAGCATGCTGAACATGAATTGAATTTGTTATTCTTACGTATGTGTGTGGTTTACTAAGTTGTCCATTTATATTTCACTTATTAGAATTGTCGTGTGATCTACAAGTACACAGTGTTATATGTACCGATACTACATTTGCTCTTTCTTTTATTGAGTACAAGACATCCTCAGGCGGTTGTTGACAGACCTCCGTTAGGAGATTGTAGATTCCAGAGTTCAAGGGTGAACCAACTCTTTCAGACTGTCATGGATTCTTCTATGACTCTCAACCTACTTATTTCGGGCTAAGACCCTTCAGACAATTATATTAATTATCTCTTGGGGTTGCATCTTCTTAGGTTGGATACTTAGAGTTTTGGTACAATGACTTTCAAGTTCTATGGGGTTATTTTCGTATTATATAGATTGTTGTTGAGTTTATAGGAACTTAATTTTGGTCTTTTATTTACACTTGCTTCTACAACTTTTAGTGCTTAAATTGTGCTAGTTTTATTTAGTTGGATTATGATATTGATTCTCCCACTGGAAGATTAGAGTGAGTGTCACCCACGGTCGGTTCATAGTCATGACAAAGTTGGTATCAAAGCGTAGGATAGTTTATCTTATTATATCAAAATGAGTCTAATAGAATCTTTCGGATTGATACGAAAACGTCTGTACTTTTCTTCGAGAGGTTATAGGACTTTAGTAATTTCTTTTATATTTTTTTTCTCTCTTTTTTGCATGTTATAATATGTTTCTGATTGGTATTTGACGATCCAAATTGATATCTAACCTCTTTTACTAATTTGTCCACAAATGGTTAACACGCGTTACTATGATGTCAGGTCAATAGCTCCACCAATGAGCCTATAGAGGAGTCAGCGGCGAAAGGTCAAGGTCGGGGTCGAGGAAGAGGTAGAGAAAGAGGAAGAGGTCGGGAAAGGATAACACTTGCCAAGGGGTGAGGCCCAAGCTGAGAACGTACCCGTAGGAGTGGTCCCTTCACAACACAAGTGGAGATAGAGGAGAATGTGGAAATAGAGACGAAAGAGAATGCAGAAGTTAAGGGAGATGCTCAGGTTGAGGCTATAGAACTTCCTCGTTTGGACTCAACAATTACACAACAAGTATTGACTTTTCTCAGTGGGTTGGTCGGTTCTGAAATCATTTCCACGATGTAGATTGTTCAAGCTCTAGTCCCTTACTCTATTGTAGCTACAACCTCTAATATGGAGAAAACATTGAGTAATGATACATTTTTTAAATCCTTTTCTGGGCTCTTTTTAAATCCTTTTCTGGGCTCTGCGATGATTTGTATTAAGCATGAGATGTTCATCAAGTTTCTAAAATTGAAGCCTTCAGTGTTCTAAAACAAATAAAGTCATTAATTTAAATCTCGAAATTCGAAATATTAAAAAGCCACAAAAATACCAAGTACTATGTTGTCATTTACTATGTAAGGTAATTATTAATAAAAAACATATCTTTTAAACATTTTAAAATTTTGACTGAGGTTGACAGATGAGTGAGTGAAATAAAGACAGATTTTCTCTCTCATTAAATTAAATAGTATATTATCTTTACCTTAAATTTTTAATTTTTGTATCTCCTATATGTATACTCATTTCTTTTTTGTGTGTTTTTAAAGATTTCCTTTCTAATATTCAGTAGGTTTTTCAAAATTAAATTATTTCACTTCATTATGTTTGGTTCATATCTCCAAAAATAAGTTATTTTGTTTCATCCTCTTTAATTGAAAAATCTCTTAAGACAAATAGTACAAGGTTCGAAACACAACAAATAATAAGGCATTTCTCATTCCTTCTCCATTTAAGTATCATGATTTTGTCTACGATAAAATTTGAAATCATGATGTATGTCTAATCCACACATTAATGTGACAGTTCACTAGATGAAAGACCTAGGAGTTTCTTTTGCGTCTTATTATTATATAGATTTTATGAAAATTATCTGATATATTTTGAATTTAGATCACCAAGATGCCCCGATCTCACACCACCTTTCACGCTGCAATAATGTCCCTCCTTAACAATCTTCTTCCACCATCACACACATATCAACAGTTCCTCCGATCAAAATAGTCTCACAAGTGAAATATAGAGAGCAGAGAATACATATAAATCTTATATTTATCTTTTAATCTCCACGTATCGAAAACCTATTAAATAACTATAGCTCAAAGGTACTTATGTGAACAACTTTTTGAGCATGACAAATAGTGTATGATTTGAATTAAAGAAGTGGTTTATAAATATTTGTACAAAGTAACAAGTACATTAACAAGTGGTTCAAAGTGAAAAGTTCATCCTATCATGTACCATATAAATTTAGCCATTTCCCTAACTTTTTACATATGAAATGCAATACATATGCACTTTGCACTATTCTCACATTATCTTTTACCTTTCCTTTATGTTATTTTTCAATTTCTTAATTGGCTCCACTTAGGTTTCAGAAGAAGTTCCTTTGTCCTATGTTATATTCCTCAAACATAGCTCTTTTTTTTGCTTCACACCTATGATGATTGAATTAATAATAGTAGAAGGACAAAGACCTATGACCTATATATGGCTTTTCATACACATGGTAGGTCCATAAGTCTGGTGGATTTTAATTGCTTAAATCCAATGGGACCCTTTTAGTCACTTTTTGTTGGATTTGGGTCAGATTTTGTACTGCTAAGGCTAGGGGTTTTTATGTTGCTTGATGGGGCCTTCAAAATAGATATTTTTTTGTTATACCAATAAATAAATATTAAAAGTTGTGGCACTGAATCAGACACCCCATTCTTGAGGTGTGTGGAGGGGGGGTTGAGGAGAATTGCTTCTTTTTGTGCTAGAAAATATTTGGTCATTTTTAGTTGGTGGATTTTTGGAGAATCATTTTATGTTTTTCTTATTCATCTAACCAAAATATAAATATATTTTTCTCATCATTTTTAGTTGTTATAATTTTTATTTTAGTTGTTATAAATTTTATTTTGAGAATGAAGTAATATAAACTTTAATTGATATTTGAAAATGTATTGTTTCATGATACTGATATAAAAAAAAGTTATAATTTATAGTACTTTTCATATGATTTTTAAGTATTTAAATTCATGTAATCTTATTTTGTTTTGAAAGTTTATCAGATTAACTTTTGAAAAGCGTGAGAATCAAATAGATATGGAGGGAGCAAATACTTAAGTTGATATCAAAATATTGTAAATCTTCCCATCTTCTTTGAATGAGTATTCCCTCCAATTTATGTTGTATGTAGTCTTTTCATTTTGGAATAATTGAAGTTTTAGAATTTAATTTTAATATGTTTTACGTGACTTGATGGTTGCCTTCCAGAAATCATCTTTCTATAGAAGTATGAATTCTTATAATCCACATCGTCAGTTTACATCTCTCGCGATCTAATATTACTTTCTCTTTTTTATTTTATGTAATATTTTTTTCTTTTTAGGCCGTCCCAAAAAAAAATCATCTTACTATAATTAGAAATAATTTAACTTTAAAATTATTCTTAATTTTCAGGCACATAAATATCTAAAGACTGTTTCAGATCATAAATTTCAAAAGTTTTTTTCCCTTAAATATCATGTCAAGTCAAACAATATCACATGAAATGAATCAAATGAAGTATATATTAACTTCTCTTAAAAAATTTATAGTGACTTTGCTAATATAAATCAAATTAATTTTTTAAAGATTAAAAAAGAAGAAACTAAGTAATATTATCTCTTATTATTAATCCTAATAAAAGAGGGTGAGTAGGATGTGGGACTAGGGGGTTTTGGACTTAGTAGGATTTTGAAGGGATGGCCTTTAAGGAGACCAAAAAGTTGGCCACAGAATGTCCAAAGAATAAGTGAAGATGAAGACATCTACTGTTTGTCAATAGTAAAGCCATCTGTTTTCCATGACTCCACTGTTTTTTAACAGTTTCCACATGTTTACCTACAAATAGACTACTTTTATTTTTTGTTTTTTTCCATCAAAGAACATATGTCTACCAATAAGGGTCACATTAGAGTGATAAGTACTCCTTCATTCTTAATTAAGAGATTTTGGATTTGAGTCTCATTAGATACGGAGTCGTCTTTGTTAGAGGACGCTTTACACCCTCCCCCACAAATGTTGGATTTTCCAGGGCGAATCCGAAAAAAAAAAAAAAAACAAATGTTTGTGCTCCACAAGATAGGAATAAAAATTTACATATACATTCTACTTTTCTCAAATTTTACTTATAAAATTATATTGAATATTTTTATTTTGACATAATATATAAATACACCCTTTAATTTGACTTCAGTTGAAAATTATACCCTTCAATTTTGGATGCGCACAATTAGACTAGACATTTATATAAAATTGAACAAGTAGACACGCATATGACACGTCTTAAATGGTACAATTAGGGGTAGGGATGTTAATGGTTCGGTTTGGATCGGTTATTGATTAAAATCATAACCAAACCAATTTAATCGATTTTTAAATTTCTAAAACCAAACCAAAAAAATAACCATAGATTTGGTTATTGTCGGTTTGGTTTATTTTTTTTCGATTTGAAAGTAATAAGTTTGTTGAGGGATACACATCTCGATAGATACAAAAACCTAGTACAATCTACAGAAAACTACTGTGGAATCAATTAAGCAATATAGTACTAGAGTTATTATTACGCAAACAAAGTGATTTAGTTAAACAATGCTAAAAATATTATATACGAAAAAGTGATTTAGTTAAGCAACATTAAAGTCATCATACACCAAACATCAAATCTTTATAGAAAGAAAAATCCTAAGCTCAACAATCAAATAATTATCCGGGAGAGGGGTACAAGAAAATTATATACCAAAATAGTAATAAGAGAATTTTCAAATATAAATGGTAAAATTAAAGATTTAAGTTAATTAAAATCTAATAAAATATTTATATATTATTTATAAATACTATATTAAATAATTATTCGGTTTGGTTTAGTTATTTTTCTAGATTTTTTTTTGTAAAACCAAAACCAAACCAAATAGTATCTATTTTCAAAATCTAAAAACCTAACCAAACCAAATTAAATATCGAAATTTTTAATTGGTTTGGTTCGGATTGCGGTTCGGTTTGATTTTTTAACCATAACCATGAACAACCCTAAATTTAGTGGTGATAAAATTAAACCCAACTCCCTCAACCCATTGTTAATCCGCTCATTTATTAGCTCAATCTAACCCATTTCAATTCATTTAAAATTGGATTGATATGCAACCGAAATTGACTCGAAAGAGATCTTGTCAAAATATTTTTAAAATACTTTGTTTTTAATTCGATATGTTTTATATAGCCACAATAAAGAAAATTATAATTTAATTAAGTACTAAAATATTGAAAAATAAATAAAACTTAGTAAAAATTGGGTCGCGTTGAGTCTTGACCTGCTATATAACTCATTACTCAACCCGTTTTGACCCAATCCATTTTGATCCAAGCAAATTCGGGTTTAGTTGGGTCTTGACTCCCGTTTGTTGTGTTGATCCATTATGACCCGCTCAAATTTGACTCAACCCGCCCAACACCCCTAGGCACAATACATGTAGGACACAAAATTGTCCTGTAAGACGAATGTGTCTATTTGCTCAATTTTATATAAGTTTAAGTGTCTACCTGTGCACAATCAAAATTATAGAGTATAAATATTAGTTTAGAACAAATTAAAGAATGCGTTTATATATTATGTATTTTATTTTTTGGTCAAACTAAAATTATATTCAGCCATGTTAAATTCAATATATTTAACATCAACACATTTGAATCTGTTGATAAGATTGGCTTAGTGGAAATCTTCATCTTTATCTACACACATATGCAAAATTAATTATTAAACATTATCAAATAACTAATATAAAAAATTAACAATATTTTAAATTCTATCAAAAACATTATCACTGAGAGTTTTGTTAAAGTCATACAACTGATTTTGAGTACCAACAAGTGCAGGAATCCATAGCTAATCACTATTCCTAATTTTTTCACAATTTTCTTTCAAAATTTTTATTTATAATTGAATGACAATCAATAGAACTTGGTGATTAAGATTTAAAACTTATTCAGTAATAACTATTCTTAATTTTTACTTCCTTTTGCACATTCTTTCTTCTAAATGTTTAGGGTTGAGAAAGTTAGGCGTGTTATTAGTACGTAGGATGAGCAGGGGAGAGCGATCTCGATGTGGTTTCAATGGAATTTTGGAAGAGCACTGACAAAGAAGGTGTGAAGTGTTGACTAGGTTATTTAATGTTATTTTGAAGCTAGCTAAGATGTCCGATGAATGAAGTTGGAGTACAATGGTCTCAGTGTACAAGAACAAGGACATTTACATGGGTATCAAATCTCTAAGTCACACTATGAAGGTATTGGAGAAAGTGGTCAAGATGAGTGTGAGGGTGAGGAGAGGAGTGTCCATTTCAGAGAATCAGTTTGCATTTATGTCAAGGCGATTGACTACTGAAGCAATCCATTTTGTACGGAGGTTGATGGAGAAATATGGAGAAAAAAATAGGGACCTTCATATTGTGTTTATGATCTTGAGAAAGCCCATGACAAAGTGTCGAGGGATGTCCTCTGGAGGTGTCTACAGGCTAAAAGCATCTTGATGGTGTATATTACGGCGACAAAGGATATGTATGATGGAGCTAAGATTTTGGTTAGAAAGGTGAGAGGAGACTCAGAGCATTTTCCTATTGAGATGGGGTTACATTAAGGATTTGTATTGAGCTTTTTTCTTTTTGTCTTGGTGATGGATGAGCTAACACGATCTATCTATCAGGAGATTCCATACTGTATGCTATTTGCAGATGATATAGTACTGATTGATGAGACACGAAATAAAGTTAATAATAGGTTGGAGGTTTGGAGACAAAAACTCTAGAGTTCAAAAAGTTCAAATTGAGCAAGACCAAAATGAAATACTAAGAGTGCAGATTCAGTGTTGGGTGGATGATATGGACATGGAAGTGAGGCTTGCTATTCAACCCATTCCCAAGAGGGAAGACTTTAAATATCTTGAGTCCATTATTCAGAGTAGTGGGGACATCGATGATGATGTCACGCATCGCATTGGCGCAGTATGGATGAAATTGAGACTTGCTTATGGAGTATTGTGTAATAAAAAGATACCACCTAAACTTAAAGATAAGTTCTACAAATGGTGATTAGATCCTCTTTGTTATATGGGGTGAATGTTGGTCAGTCAAAAATTCATATGTTCAAAAGATGCATGTTACAAAGATGATGATATTGAGATGGATACGTGCACATAATAGGAATAAACAAGATTAGGAATGAAGTTATTTGGAAAAGGTGGAAATGGCCTCAATGACAAACAAGATGAGAGAAGCAAGATTGAGATGGTTTGGGCATGTGCAGAGAAGGTGTGTTGACACCCTAGTTAAGAGTGCAAGAGGATAAATCTAGGGATTACATGAAGGAGTAAGGGTAGAACGAAAAAATATTTAGGAGAGATGATTAGACAAGATATGACGCAATTTCATATCACCCAAAACATGACCTTAAATAAAAAGGAGCAAAGAACACACATTATAGAACAAGGTTAGTAGAAGTGAATTATTGTCTTGCCTGGTGACAGTTTCTTTTAGGCTTGTCATAGAATAATCTTGTCAATATAATTATGTGTTACTCCTCTTTGATTATGCTTTTTTTTCTTTTTTGTGCGTGTGAAATTAACATTGCTCTTACGCATCGTTACTTTTTACCTATTGTATTCTTTTCTTGAAATTGATACACACAAACCAAGCGTCTTTTGGATCAATTTTTCTATCTCCATGGGGTAGTGATAAAATTCACACTCTATCTTTCCCAAACCCTACTTCATGGGATTCACGAAATATATTGTCGTTGTTGTCTTCTAAATTTTCAATTTAAATTTAATATTCTTTTGGCTCACATGGGCCAACGGCTAACATAGAGCTTATAAGCCCCAATTTTATATGGCCTTAAAATATCTTAACCCAGCCCTGCCCTGATTGCTTGCTAGGCTGGGTTGGCCTCAAGGGCCAAACCCATTTTGACGACTCTGCTTGCATACAATGAAGATAATCAGAAACCTTAGTTTCATCGCACCAAGTTTTTTTTTTTTCAAGAAACAATATATCAGGCTCCACACAACACGACTAATCTCTGTCCATGATGTTCATGCAGCAATTTCATTTTTTCCAAAATAATTAGCAGAAAGTTTGGTATAAACAGATATATATTCCTATAACTTCTATTAGCTTTTACTATTTGCATTATTGCAGGCAAGCTCAGATAAATGAGCTTTGTAATGCCTCCAAGTAATGTGTATGACAACCTGATTCACCACTCCCACGTCAACTGCCAACTCAATCGCGCAAAGGTTTCCTGTCTAAACAACTGTGGAGCCCCGAGGAACTCACCAGCTTTCACCTGGAATTGTCGTCATAAAATAAACACGCGTTAATGCACATGAAAAGGGTGTAATCAAACAGGAATGAAAACAATAGCTTTCAGACCTCGCGTTAGTAGAAAGGCAGAAGGAAAGACGAGGAACTGTCTGTCCCATACTTAAAATCAATTTTTCAGACGATGATTCCATGCATATCTTAAATTAAAAGAAAACCAGTTACATTTTTCCGAGCTTATATAGTAAAATTTGTGATAGGATTCTTCATAATCAAATACTCCATTAACTGATTGTTTTCTCCATGTTTGTTTCCATTTTGATAACGGAGAAACTTTTATTTCGTGAGTTAAACAGTGCTATGGTATAAATATAAACCTCCAGATAAGAATACTATTGAGAAACACTGACCTGTTGGTTTCTGGAGATCCTGTTTTAGAGGATTTCATCCTTCACCAATCAGAAAGCAGTGTTCAGACAGTCATTATCAAGCTTCCTTCCAGAAAGGCAAATTGATCATATTTCCTCACAGCTATCCTTGAGTTATTGCCACCATTTGAGCCTCATTGTAATTTTGATCATCTCGAGCACGTCTGCTAGTCACACATGATTTTTCTAATTCATTGTTTCTCCCACAACTACTCAACAAGCCGAGCAAATCCCAGAAACACATTTATATCCCGAATGTTCTGTTATACAGTTCGCTTGAACTGGGCATGCGGAACTTTGGTTCCTCATATCCATTAAAGAACTTGTTATAGCCAAGCCTTTCACTTCGGAGGAGTTCAGCAACGCCCAATTCATTTGCAGTTGGGGCCCCATTCCAGCCATCCCACTGACCATTTGACATCACAGAGTTCCTGCCCTGGGGAAGATTGAGTTGTGAAAATGGGGGAAGATTGCTCGCCAGAGTTTGCTCCACAACCCTCGAAGAAATTCCATAAGCATCATTGAAAAAGTTGTCAACATTGTCAGTGAATCTCTGATTCTGATGCAGAGAGAGAGATCTCTGCATAAGTAACTGAAGTCTTGCCTCATTTTCAAAAGCACTTGGCTGTGGAGGAAAACTTGGAGACATGTCTAGACTTGCGACATTAAAGCCATTTTGAACCCCTTTACCAACTGCCAAAATTGCAGGATCCATAAACTCAACATCCCCATTGTTGACATTCCCAATTGATGGAGCCTGATATTCATTGCGCAGTAAGGAGGTATCAAGCATGTGAGTACCTGCAAAATAACTGATTTGAGACACATCCAAGATTATGTCTAACAAAGTAGAGAAACCAAACAAACAGTTTAAAATTACTGACCAGAGAGAGAAGCAAAATTGGGTTCCATTTTCTCATATGCAAAGCCTGGGGGTGGGGCCCTATTTGGTGCTGAAAACCCTGGAGGCGCAGTCATCTGAGATCTAGACACTGGAGAATTCACCAGAAAATCAGTAAGTCGGGCACTTAAAAACCTTTTGTTCTTCGGGGATAATTGCACTTGAAATAAATCTGAAACACTAAAAGATGCAGATAGATAAGGGGGGATAGAATTAAAAGGACAAGTGATGCACTAACCTGATTGCTTATTAGAGGAGAGATGAGAATAATTGTCTGCAAAACCATTAGATTCCTGATTATTAAATAGAGAGAAACCATTGCGAGTACCAAAACCATCAAGCTGATAGCTTCTGCTATTAGGAAAATCTTGTTCGAGAGGGCGATGACTATAACTTCTGTCAATGTAACTTAAGGATGGCCGAGAATCAACTACTGGATTCATGGGTTCTTCCTCCCTTGCAAAAGAGAACCTTGATTGATTGCTGCTCTGTAATTTTCTTGAGTTTGATACTCTAGACCCTTGTTGGTTATCAGTTTCTCCCAACAACTTAACCAAGTTCTGAGAGGCTAATGACTCATTCCATGGGTCATAATCCATAGACAAAATATTAGATATTATATTGTTCTCTCCCCTATCTGCAGCAGTACTATGATCCACAGTCGCAGTTTGACCTTCAAATCTATCCATGTGCATCCTCTTACTTTCTTTAGACAAATAATAAGTGTCATCAGTGCTTCCCAAAAATTTACCCGCACAACTAAATAGATTTTCAGGGTATCTATTAGGAAGTTCTCCAATACTAGAAGGCTGTAATACTGAATCAGCTCTCTGGTCAAAAGTTTGCATGTTGGCTCTAATAGGTCCAACCCCATCGGCAGACTGAGAAGAACACCCCTTGAGCTGACCTGAAGAGGGTAAAGAAATGGAAGGACTTGATGAGTAGCTCTTCTCAAGAATTACTTCAGGATCCCTATGTCTCTGTGCATTGAAAGATAGCAAATCATCCTCCATTTCAGGAGTTGTGTCTTGTATTCCTTGAGCCTGTGTTTCCAGTCTCAAATCAGACGTTTGTCTTGAGATAAAAACATCATCTGCAGAAATCACAGATTTCCCAATCGTCTGAGAAGGCGACGGCGCCCTTGATTTCTCATAGGTGGCATGTGACTTTTGCTGTCTATCAATGGTATATGATGAAAAATCTGAGCATACATTCTTCTCAACATCTGTGGTATCATAGGAATCTTTTGGTAAACTAGGTCCATTAGACATCAAAGGAAGATCAAAGGTATTTGTAGCACTGGATGATGTGATCAAATGCATATCTTTGTCCTTCAAAGATGGGGTGATATGTAACTGACTGTTCATAAATGAAGAAGTAGGACGTGTGGCGATAGTGGGTTTCTCAGAACTATAGGTTGCATGATCTGCTCCTGCAGACTGTTTAACAGGTTCTAACATGTCTATTTTACCTTTCTCTTGACTAATGCCACTTACTTTGCTATGAATAGCTTTCTTTCCTGCTTCAGCAGGCAACGACAAGACCTGACTGGCAACAGTTGTGGAGCATGCAAGTGAGCTACATATTTCAGCCTTCTGTTTAAGAGGTCCACTAGAACTTGGTGCACTAGCAGGCGGCGGTCCATCAGAACTTGGTGCACTAGCAGGCGGCGGTCCATCAGAACTTGGTGCACTGGCAGGCGGCAGTCCATCAGAACTTGGTGCACTGGCAGGCGGCAGTCCATCAGAACTTGGTGCACTGGCTGGAGGCAATTGGTTATTTAATGCACGTGTTCCCCTAGACAAAATAAAAAAGGATTGTATCATGAAATTTTACGAACCATATATAAATGAGAACAGTGAGTCTTCTAATTGCATACCACAAAGCACCAGCAGGAAGAGCTGCTGATCTACCAGCGCTGCTATTTGGTGGAGAGCCTCTGGCATTGGTTGCTGAATTCTGCAACGCATATGAAGACATTATAAATTTCAGACATTCAATATGGAAGACGGACACACTTCTCGCACCATTTCAAGTCAGAACAAAAAAATTTAAGACTTAAGCAATTTTACGCCTAAAAGCTCGACAATGTAAAATGATCACAAGGAGGAAATGTCAAGAGGTAGATCATTAGAACAGAACTTCTTATCCCTCTCTTGAGATGCTGACTTCCCCATTCCAACCTCCAAATAGAGATTTATCATTTCCTCCTTCCCAAAACCGTGGGAAGTGCAGAAGGGAAACATGAAAAAGAATGGAAAGAAAAGACAAGAAAATCAAATAAGAGAAAATCTTACATTTGTAGCAGTTTTACTATAAGGTTTCCCTGCAGAAGCAGAGCTGTTATTGCAGTAATCATCTGCCGGTGGTGGTAAAACACTCCCTGATCTCCGTTGCATACTAGTAACGGCACCAGTAATTTGTTGAACCCTACTCCTTTAAAATAATTGTGTAAGTTAATTATTTATCCAATGAATGTCCATATACAACGGACAGATAAACATGAAGAGTGACAACACAAGATTGTCCCACAGGTCCAAGCTATATACAATAATAACATATTACAAGACCTCTGGGGAAAAATATTTTCAAATGATCAGTTTACAGAGTAAGAGTTGAAGAATATCCTCCAATAGCCTCGAAATGCACCTATCAGTAATTTTCTAAATATATTGTTACATACGTTTTTACAAATAGCATTGACTTACGGGTTGCAAAAGAACAGTTGCTCTTTTCTCAGTCAGTTTCACATACTCCTAAACTTTATGGACTTGATATTCCAATGATGAAAATTCTATAACACTTTAAAGAGACAGATTTCATAAATCATGCTTTTATGTCTTGACTACCACAATAATAAAAACCACCAACTAAATAAATCTCAGTACCTTGTGTAAGCTGATATTACTTCATCCTTAGTAAAGCTATCTTCTTGCGACCCAATCTCATGCAAGTATAAACAATCAGGATTGGTGCAGGGCTGGACCAAAAGATAACCTTTGCTTTAGAGACATTAAACTTAGTGTGGTTCCAGAAAGACTCAAAAGATGACCCCTAATCAATGTTCTGATGGAAATTCTAAGTAATTGAAAAATCATACCACGCTCCTCAACCAAGCATGGCAGTATTTTGTTGTTCCAAAGCACGCTCTGCCAGCAATAAAGTCAAAATGAGTACTGAAAAATAACAACTGCCGCTGCAAATCATAAAAGAGATATAGCACACACCTTAGAGGTCGACCGTCCAAAATATATCCATGTACAGCCTGAATACAACGGACTGCTTCCTCTTCCTTCGCATAGGTAATATATCTGTGCCCAATGGAAATTTCAAAAAACGGTAGCTAAGTAGATAACTTATTTTTTGTTTATAAGTAATATCATTGTTGTCATAAACATAACGTATCATTAGACACAAAATTAAAACATAAGAAATCACATAGAATGATGTAAAAAAAGAGTTTTCTAGGATTAAGAACCAGGTTTGGAACACAGACAACTCTATGCTTTCATCTTTTTTGGTGAAAGAACACAACTCAGGGCATAGATTGCTTAGTTATTTTTGTGAAGAGAGCCTTGCAAATTCTATTGGACAGCATATTAAGCGCATCTTCATATAACTGTATGACGTAGAAAAAGCTTTTCTAGAAGTAAGAGACAGCTTTGGAACACAAACAACTCTACACATCCATTAATACTTGGTGTGAGGCTTAGAAGCCTTGAATAATCTTTCCTATCGCACGTTAAGAGCATCTTAATATTACTGCTTTACATGAAGCATTTTGAGAGCCAGTACGAACATTAAATCAAGTAGCATACTTACACACTGCATGTATTATTTGCAAACTGTTGAATGGCACCAGCAGCTGTTCGAGACATGGACACCTTCAGAACCTTTCCATACTGAGCGAAATATTCTTTCCGCTGCAGAAGCTGCTTTTATGGGGATAAATCGTCATGTTAGAATAACATCTGGGACATCACTAAGTAAAAAGTTTAAAATGAACTGAGACAGAGAATATCTTTAAAAGGAGGTGTTAAGGATTCCAAAATTAAAGTGTACATACATCTTCATCAGCTAAACTGAGAGGTAAACCAACAATGTAGACAAGATTCCTTTGAACAACGCGTACACTGCTAAGTTGCTTTCTCGAGTCAGCTGTTTTACTTTTACCCTTTCGAGATGTCAATTTTTTATCTGAGCTCACTATCCTGTTGGAATGACCGAAAACACTATGAAGAATGTAGGAAATATAGGACCTACTAATCTGTTAATGGAGTTTGTCCTTGAGAACAAAAATATTAATTCACATCTTACTTTTCGCAATTAGCTGCCGTGCCAACAATCTTTTCCTTATTATATGGACTGCGGCATGCAGGACACCGCCCTTCTGTCTCATCCTTCTCAGCCATTTCCATAATGTGGTGCCAACACCATACGCATACCTACAGTAATAGGAGCCAAAAGTCAACATAAATCTATTCTTTACTAATAAAAAAGTGGGAAGGTCTAAAAATAATATTGACAGACAATATTAACCCTGTAATGCTGAACGGCACTTATACCCTTCAAAAACTAAGTTTTTCCTTCAAAACCCAATGCATTAACTAAGCTTCTCTCTGTTTCTCTTAGAACATGAAGAATTGAAGGAAACAATTGAACCAAGAACCTTTTCTGCTCTATAACATGTTGAATTGTATCATTTAAAAAGCTTAACCTGTAACAGATGAGTTTTTCAAAATAATAGAAGTCTAAAGCATAAACTAGGAAAGAAACATGAAATTTACAGGTGCAGGAAAACCTATGTGTATTGCATAGAAGAGGGAAGGTACTATGTCCCAAAATACTTGTCCCATTACACTTAACGAGAATCAAATTACTTAAACTTTGACCAATGTTTCTACGATGTATTTTTTCACTATTTGATTTTTTTTTTTTAAATTACAACTTACAATTTTCTTTCACATCGATAAGCATAGACTAGTTGTTATCCATGCGTGAAACGCCCTTAGAATGTGTCCATCTATACCAGAATATCTTAGTCTATCAGGCATTAATTAAGTGACCTATACACTTCATCAAAAGATAATTGAGCCGCCTTAAATTTTAACTATAATCCAACACTACATAGAACATATATGAATCATTTAAGAGTTCTACATCACTGCCGAAGAAAGTACACAATTACTGGATCAAACAGTACCATACAGTACAGCATATGCATCAACTACAAGAAAACTTGAAACTCTCAGTAGTATTAGCATAGAGAAGAAATTCCTAGCTTGTCTTTTCAAAAGGGATATCCAAATGTATGTTACACGACTGGTGCCTACATACACAACTATAGGGCGCAATAGCTGCAAGTAATGGAGACTAAATGATGAACCATACTATAAAAAGTGAATAAGAATCTTAGACATGCATACTGTTGCAAATTTCCCAAATGTTAATGGATGAGGATCTTTTCCTCCTGGGAATGAAATCAAATGGATGAGCCAAATATAAGATGGTGACAGACTGATAGTTCAAATTCCATTAAAAAAATAAAAAAAAATTGTGTGACATTTTCCCCCAAAACACAGTTTCTCACCCATTCAACCAGCTAGATTAAGTTATCAAAAGTATCCACCAATCCGTGCACAAAATTCCTGTTCCTTTTAACCAAGAAAAAAACAAATCTATTGCAAGTTCTAAAAATAAAGGTGGTACCCGACTAGCTTGCAGACTATCCAGTTGGATATTTGCATCCTTCCACTAGTACAGGTACATCCTAGTAACTTTACCTACTGAGGTCTAGTCAAGCCGGAAGAATCCTCTAGTCATTTTTACTGGATACCTTGCTCTAGCACGGTCTTGATTCCAATTTTATGGACTACTACCCACAACCCTGATGCAACTTTGCTGATGTTTATACCGTGGCTCCCCAGAAGCTACTACAAGTTTCCAACTTCTCTTTGGGAAGAACAGACACAAAACGTACTTCCCAATTAGCAGAGGAAATCTCAATTTATATTTTTAGCGGGGGGAACCTCAATAACTCATGGTATATTTATCATACAAAATGGATGTACAAAATAACAAAATTAATTATGCGGAGAAAACTATATCAATTTAATTCAACTAAACAGCATGATTCTTCTTCTTTCAGTATCTTTTAACATCAGCAATATCATGCATAGGGCTGTCAGATTAAGCCACGCAACCCCTTCCCACCTAAATCCACTCAAAACTTAAGCTGGTGGGATAGGAATATTCATACAAATCATTTGGGCTATCTAAGTAGCCCAAGTTGACCCCATAAAGAAAGGTTTGTCGAAAGAAAAAAAGAGAATTGTTTATTTGGTTTGCTATTTATGTTCTCTTTACACTCGCACACTCCCTCCCTCTTATAAAGAAAACCTTTTCAGTTTGATGATTACACAAATTATAGATTTTAAATTAAAAAAAAAAAAAGAGGGGAGGGGGGAGCTTTTAGAGGTTTGTGTCACATGCCCATTCTAGTGACCAACCCAAATTGACCTATTCAAATTCAGCTCAACTTGCTCATTTGATACCCCTAGGCACTAGTTATAAATATTTATGTACTTTGCCAGTTGATGACCTTTTATGTTATGTGGTGATACGCAATTTGTTCTGTAAGCTATAGTTAGATATGATTTTTCTCTTATTTATAGGTCTACGTATACTGTATAGCTTCCTTTTTGTCTATACTATCACATTCTTTTAAGATACTATTTCCTCCATTGTAATTTATGTGATTGTTTGATTTAAAGGAGAAAGAAAATTTGAAACTTGTGGTCCAAAAGAAGCCTTAAACATTTGTGTAACTATAGATATCACATCAAAGGTAAAGTGGTAAGCTTTCTGTTAAATTGTTCATACATAGGGAAAGGTCTTATTCTTTTTTATTAATTAAAATAAGAAGAAAAGTGTGTCAAACATAAGTTAGCTTCATGATTTTTTATCATTTTTACATAGACAAGGTTTCTTATGTAGTTAATCCAAAACTTACCATGAAGAGGAAACATTAAACCCTGCCAACTTGACAGGAAGGTTGTAGGCGTTCTTATCGTTTTGGCTCACAAGATAAAAGGAAATGAAAAAACTGAAAAACTGGATGTTCCTACATAGTACACTAAAAAAACAAATCCAATAGGACCAAGTAGGTATTCGAAAATTTAGTGCATAATGGAGTTCAAATAAGGACGAGTAAGCACTGTATCAGGCACCAATTCTTCGTGTTTCTGTTGCCATGTATATGAACAGATACCTTCCAAGGTAAATTGTGATAATAGGTCGAAATGGATATTGAACAACTTCCACCTAAAGCACATGGATTACAAACCTAAAAGAGATATATGAATAAGAAACTTACACGCAGAAGCACTCTAGAGGTGAAAACATCAGAGCTAGCAGGACATATGCACAGTAGAAACCTGATGCATGATTAATCATCCATTTTCCTTCACCCCCACCCCTCAAACTCCTCCAAGGCAGCTCCCCAGGCCAATTTATACAATTTCTCATTAAAGAACAGCAGGATTGCATTAAAGAACTTTTTCAGAAGCAACATTCTAAGGCTGAGCCCCGAAAACCTTTAAGAGAATTTCACAAAAATGTTTTGAAAATTACGGATAGTGTTGTTATCAAAGACCCTCTTGAGATGCACTTAAGGTCTGAAGCTAGGTGCAAAACGGGTTATCTCACCTTGCTTAGCTGACACTTCAGTGCAGGCCCTAAAGGGAACTGCAATAACCAAATTACTCGCTGATATTGTAGTTCCTTTCCAATTCTCTTTTCCCGGATAATTCTGATTTGTGTTTACAGTTTTTCTTCTTGAATTTTACAGAAATAATTTTTAATGCTGTGCATTATAAGTGCTTAAAGTCTTAATTTTTGCAGTTTCATTAATACCTGCACAGATATAAGTGCTTAAAGTCTAGATAGATTTCCACTCTCCTAACACTTTCAAGGCAAAATTAGATGTCTAAGAAAGGAGAGCTATCACAATACCAGCAAAGAAACTCCAAACCACACCTAATAAGCATGCCTTGATAGAGACAACATTCGAATCACAATTACTAGTCTTCTATTGACCCGGTTCCAGATTGCTTGACTTCACATAGTCAAAATCATAAGGACATCATTTTAGAGTAGGAAACATGAGGATTTACAAACCTGATAGCCACATTTGCAAGGCTTCAACTGCTGATCTGTCAAATCCATCTCCTCAGCACAGAGAGGACAGGTCTTTTCACCTTGGTCACTCATGGTTACCTTCAAAACCCAATATATTAATTCGAAACAGAAGTATTTCAATCACACAATCCCTTTACTCTGAAACTAATTCCCCAAGTCAGCTAAAAAAAATCACCTTACATACAACAGCTCTACCGAATCCATAAAGAACCATATAGAAAGATTATACACATATATCCAAGTCAAAACTTAAAAAAACAACTACCAAAAAAGTCAAACTCTTATACCCACAAAAAAAAAAATCAACCTTTTCTTCATTTCCTGATTAATCAAATCAAACCCATCGATCCAATCCAAAAAAAAATCGCCTCTTTTTCCTCAATATCAAAAAAAGATTCCGACTTTACACCAACCCAGAATTCAAAATCAAAACCCCATAAATCTAAAACCCCAAAAAACATAATCACAAACACAAATCGACTAAATACAATCAAGGATCTGATAAGAAAAATCCCAAAAAAATACAAAAAATTAGGGTTTGATGATGAACTTACAGTGATGAACTGGATCAATAGAAGATGAGAAAGAAGGGCAAAAATCGCTAAACGGATGAGATGCCAACGATACAAACGATAGAGAGAGAAAGAGAGATAACCACACAGAGCTGCTTTTTGGAGTTTTGATGAGAGAGAGTGTGTGAAATGGGGTCGCTATTTTTTGAGTGATTGGATTTCGGGTCAAATGAAAAACGGGTCGGGTTGAAATATATGGAGGAGTGATATTGCTTGGATGATTGACACGTAGGTGGTGAAGGAATTGATCGGACAGTTGTGAATTATTATTATTCACTTTGAGTATAATTGACGTAGATTTAGTGTGATTGTGTAGTGGGAAACTTCCTACTACTAATTAAAATAATAAGTAATGTTTTTTTATATTTTGCCTTAAATAAAACATTTCACAAAGTCATAGAAAATTTGATGAAATTTATTTTAGAAGTACTAAAAACACATTTGAACTTGACACGAATTATTTTCTTTCGTTCGTAAATTATTGATAGGCTTGAAAACACCCCCCAACTTGACGAACTAAGCTTAAATACACCTTCGAACTTGGCACGAATTATTAGTTTCATCCATAAACTATTGATAGACTTGAAAACACCCCTCAACTTGGCAAACTAAGCTTTAATACATCCTTGAACTTGACACAAATTATTAGTTTCGTCCATAAACTATTGATAGGCTTGAAAACACCCTTCAACTTGGCGAACTAAGCTTGAATACATTCTCGAACTTGGCACGAATTATTAGTTTCGTTCCAAAATTATTGATAGACTTAAAAACACCCCTCAGCTTCATGTATCTGTAACTTATTAAATTTTGATTTGAAATTTTGTTGAGCTTCATTTGCTGCCATATTTTTACAATCCCAAAATCTTCTTGCGAGATTGTCATCTGCCCATGAATTTTTTAATCCTGCTGGAAGTCCACATTGACAAAAAATAATCATAAACAAAATAGGAAAATAAAGAGAATCAAGCAATTAAAAATTAGAACGAAAAAAAATACATCTTGTTTTGAGGTCACCATTAATGGGGGACAAATTAAATGGAAAGAAGAAGGGTATTCTAATAATTGGTAATTAAAAATTGAAGGAAAATTTTCTTCTTTTTAAATAAAAAAAAAGAAAAATTAAGACTAATATGATCTTTTTTTAACCTTTCACGCACTTTAAATAAATTGTACTTACTTGTTATGCAATGTGGTATGAGAGGGGCGTATCTAAGCTTACTTTGTCAAGTTGAAGGGTGTTTTTAAGCCTATCAATAATTTACAGATGAAACTAATAACTCGTGTCAAGTTCGAGAGTGTATTTAAGCTTAGTTCGCCAAGTTGAAGGGTGTTTTTTAAGTTTATCAATAGTTTAGAGACGAAACTAATAATTTGTGTTAAGTTTGAAGGTGTTTTTAGTACTTCTCTCATTTTTTATTTGTTTATTAGCATAGTAATTAATTTTGGTTCAGAAATATAAAACAGTCATTTGTTAAATTTCTTCGAATATTTATAATCTTCAATAATTAAATTTAAAGGAATAAAGTATTGTGTTTTCTTTAATAATAAGTTTGACTGTAATTAAATGATTTATATCTACTTTTACTATTTCTTTATCTAATGATTTGTGGTATTTAATTTTCATTTTGATATTAAATTAAGGACAAATTTATTAAGGAGGGAGAAAATATTGTGGTATTCGTATGTATGTATAATATAGGATAAACATATAAAGTGTCATACAAACAGAGAATAACTATCCTTTTTTGTTTTTCTTATTTCCTTTTTTTTTTATTTTTGTTGACTTCTTTTTAATAGTCTCACAACTTGTGCATTATGCGTGTAAATATCGACATTATAATTAAGAATTTCAGTATATATCTATACACAAGAATATAACAACAATAATAACATACCCGATAGAATTTCACAAGTAGGGTCTGGAAAGGGTAAAATGTATGCAGATCATACCACTACCTCATAGAGATAAAAAGGTTATTTCTGAAAGACCCTGATCTCAAAAATATCAAATCTCATAAGCAGAAAATACTAGATATGAAAAAAAGAAAAAGAAAGAAAAGAAATGACTAAAGTGGAAAGTAAATGATAGTATATAAATACAACAAAAGTAACAAATATAAAGCGGATAATGACAACACAAGATATAAAAACACGACTAATTCTACTAAACTACTATATCACAATTTCAGACATCAACCTACCCCTATTAGCCTATTAACCTACTACTCTAATACGTGACCTTCATTCCTTTTATCTAAGGTCATGTTCTCGGTGAGATGAAGTTTCGCCATATCCTGTCTAATTACCTCCCCCCAATATTTTTTGGTCTATCTCTACCCCTCCGCATAATCCCTGAATCCAACCTCTCGCATCTCCTAAGTGGCGTGTCGATACTCCTTCTTTGCACATGCCCAAACCATTACAGTCTTGCTTCCCTCATCTTGTCAATCACAACTGCCACCCCTAACTTCTCCCGGATAGTCTCATTTCTAATTTTATCACCCCTGGTATGTCCATACATCCATCTCAAACATGCTCATCTTCGCAACCTGCACCTTCTGGATATGTGAGTTTTTGACTGGCCAGTACTCCACCCCATAAAGCAACGACGGTCTAACCATCATTCTATAAAACTTACCTTTAAGTTTAGATGGTATCTTTTTATCACACAATACTCCAGAGACAAGCCTCCACTTTATCCATGTTGCCCTAGTACAATGTATGACATCATCATCAATATCAACATTACCCTGGATGATAGACCCAAGATATTTAAAACTTTTTCTCTTGGGAGTAGGTTGAGTGGCAAGTTTCACTTCAATGTCCGCTTTCTCCCTCGCAACACTGAATCTGCACTCCAAGTATTTTATTTTGGTCCTACTCAATTTGAAACCTTTGGATTCCAAAGTATGTCTCCGCACCCCCAATCTATCATTAATTTTATCCGAGTTTCATCAATCAATATTATGTCATCCGCAAATAGCATATCCCATGGAACCTTTTCTGAAATAGATTGTGTCAGCTCATCCATTACTAAGGCAAAAATAAAAGGTTTTAGCACTGATCCTTGATGAAGTCCCATCTCAACAGGAAAATACTTAAAGTCTCCTCCCACCATTCTTACCCAAATTTTGGTTCTGTCATACATGTACTTTATCACCGTAATATATACCATTAGAACACCTTTCGTCTCTAGACACCTCCATAAGATATCCCTCCGAACTTTGTCGTAGGCCTTCTCAAGATCAATGAATATCATATAAAGATGCCTCTTTCTTTCCTTATACTTTTTCACTAACTTCCGAACAAGATGACTTGTCTCTGTAGTCAATTGTCCCGGCATAAATTCGAATTGATTCTTTGAAATAGACACACTTCTTCTCACCCTCACCTCCACCATTCTCTCCAAAACCTTCACAGTGTAGCTTAGCAACTTGATGCCCCTGTAATTGTTACAATTTTGAATATCACCCTTGTTCTTTTACAATGGAACCATTGTACTCCTCCATTCATCGGACATCTTAGCAGTCTTCAGAATAGCATTAAACAACTTAGTCAACCATTTCATACCATCCTTAATCATGCTTTTAAAAAAATTCACCGGTATCTCATCAGGTTCGGTCGCTCTTCCTCTTTTCATCCGATTAATAACACGTCCAACCTCCTCAGCCCTGAAACGTCTGCAATAACCAAAATCTTGATGACAATCGAGGTGCGTCAAATCACCCAACTCAATATATCTGTCCCTTTTTAGTTTTAGAGTTTATGAAAGTAAGTTTGTCACCTTTGCTAGATCGAAGTCTCATCCATCAATACCTCACCCTCCTCATCCTTAATGCACTTCACTTGATCCAAGTCGCAAGCTTTTCTCTTTATCTTTTGCGAGTCTATACAATCTTTTATCCTCGTCTTTTTCACCCAGCTCAACATACAAGCATTCAAACGTTGCTTGTCTTAGCACTCGTGATCGTTGTCTTTGATTCTGTGTTCGTCGTCTCATAATCCTTAACCCTTTATTTTTCATCCTCATTCATACACTTCAACCACTTTGTATAGACAATCTCCTTAGTTTTACTTTACCTTGAACTTCTCCATTCCACCACCAATCTCTTTGACATTCACCAAAGGTCCCTCTCGAAATCCCTAGTGCCTCGGTCACCACTTTTCTAATGTAACCAACAGTAGTGTCCCACATGGTGTTCACATCTTTGCTACTACTCTAAGCCCCCAAGCTACTCAACTTTTTCTCCATCTCCCGATAAAGGGCAGGAGTCAAGTCTCCCCATCTAACCCTCGATTGGACATAAATAAATTTCTTTCTTTTAACCCTCTTAATCTCTAAATTCATCACTAGAAACCTATGTTAAGTGGAAATATTTTCACTCAGAATAACCTTCCAGTTCTTACAAAGGCTTTTATCGGCTTTCCGGAGTAATAAGTAATCAATCTAAGTCTTAGCTATCGTACTACAAAAGGTAATTAAGTGATTTTTCCTCTTCAAAAAATGTGAGTTAACAATAACCAACTCAAAGGCTTTAGCAAAATCTAAGAGAGACGTCTCACCTCAATTCCTCTCCCAAAAACCAAAGTCTCCATGAGTACTGTTAAAACCATTGGAGGTCGCACTGATATGCCCATTAAAATTTTCTCCAATGAAGTTTTTTTTTTGTTTGGTATACCTCTCACAACCTCATCCATATCCTCTCGAAAGAGCTTTTTGACTTCCTTATCCAGGCCCACTTGAGGCACATAGGCACTAACTATATTCACTATATGACTACCGATCACAAGTTTCATATACATTATCCTATTATAAATTCTCTTAACCTCAACCACATACTCCCTAAGGTCCTTAACTACTAGGATACCTACTCCATTTCTATTCTTAGAGCCCCCGAGTACCAAAGTTTAAACCCATTTACGTCCCGAGCTTTGATACCTACCCGTCTGGTCTCCTAAACCCACGCTATACTAACATGTCTCTTCTTAAGACTCTTCATTAGTTTTATGGACTTCCCTATAAGTGATCATATGTTTCATGTCCCCATTCTCAACTTAAGTAAGCCCATACCCCTCATACTACTACTATCCCTTACCTCCGACCACAACCGAAGACATGACCCTAATCCACGCTCAGACCCCAATGCCACTATACTAGGAACTAATTAATAAATCAATAAACTATTGAAGATCTAGAAATTAGCCGCCCAACGATACAAACAAAAAAATATAGAGTAAAATATAAACGAGATAGTAAAAAATCAACAATAATAGAATAATTTTGTCAAAAAATAATAGGATAAATATAGAGTAAATTATAGGTCACAACAAGCAAGAATAGGATAAATGGACTCAAAATTTATCAAAATAATCACAACACAATATGTAAAAGGCAAGGAATAAGAGATTAGTAGAAGGGTACAATTGATTCGAAAACAGTAAATAGAAAGAATTTGAAAGATATCACCTGGATATTGTATATTGGAGAATTCTAGCCGAAAACTTAGAAGATATCGCTGGAATCTGCTAAGTTGAAATCTGTGAACTTTTTTTCTTTTTCTCATCGGAAAAATCAACTCAGCAATAAAAAATTGAATCGACTTTGCAATCAGAGAAATTTTCTCGCTAGAAAATTTTCTTGTCGGAACTGAACCTTCTTCTTTAGATGAGGAATTGAATCGGAGGAACGGACGGCGAAAATTCATCAGAGAAGGAGGATTTTCTCCTTTCAGATCTACGAACTCTGATGCCCTTTAGTTAGAGATCTCGCCGAAGAATCACCAGAGAGAGGGAGATTAAAACATTTTGATATTCCTGGAGAAGGAGAAAGTGGATCGCCGAAAACACGCGGGTCGACAAAGAAGAAGGGTTTCTCTTTTCAGTCTTGAATGTTTCATTGGAAACACCGATGGATGTTCACCGAAAAAATCTCAATAATCTCTCCTCTAGTTATATCGAAGAAAAAAGACGATGTTCAGATCCCAAAAAAGACTTCTCTATCTTTGTCTCCAATGCCCAGATCTAGAAAATATTTACCAGCACAAAAAATTGCCTTTGAAACTTCTTCGATTGTTGTGGGAAAGGAAAGATTATCATCGAGAAAACCGCTATCGCCGAAAATATAAGTAGAAAATGAAAAAGAAAATCAAGAGCCTTGATAAAAAGAAAGACATACCTAAAGATGGGGACCTCATTGGATTTTCATCCAAATTAGATAACAAGCAAAAGACATTAAATAGAGTAGTGTTTAACTTTTGTACCCTAATACTTGCCTACCTTTCCTTCTATGTTATTAACTTTACGAACTGGAAATTTGTTCTTTTTTAGTTTAACTCAACAAAAGAATAATCTCTAATTTTTATCAATCATTAACATGAATTTTCGATTTAATCATTCTCTTGAGATTAAGATGATTGAATATCATCACTATACCTACAATTTTTTTTATATTTGCAATAGTATTACAAAAGTCATATAAATTTGAGGAAAAACAATTCCATAAAAATTACTCCTAAATAATTTACAAATAAAGTTCTTAAGTGCATTATTTCAAAGTATTAAAGTCTTTTCATAATTGTTATTTTTTTTAATTGAAAAATTCAAACGAGTCAAATAGCGATTTGTTGAACTTTATTGAATATCTACAATCTTCGATAATAAATTTAAGCGAATGTATCATGTCCTCTTCATTAATAAGTTTGATTGTAACTATACAATTTATTTCTACTTTTATTACTTCAAAATTCATAATTTGCAACATTTATTTTTTGATTCAACATTAAATTCAAGAAGGATATACTAAGATGGCATGGTAGGGGATATTAGTGTGGCATTCACATATATTGATCAAAATTATTTATAAAAAAATGTATGTATATATCAAAAAAAGGATAAATGTGTAAAGTATCACCCAAATTAATAAATAATTATTTGATGTCACTGGTTGAATGTTGAATATCCATCTTGTAAGAGATAAAACCTAACATATGACAATTTCATAAAGTTATTTTGTCTTCTACAGTAAACAAAGTGATACAAGAGATTAATTCTCCTTTTCTTTTTGTTGTTTCTTTATTTTTATCAACTCTTTTTCTTACTATTATCACGACATGTGCATCGTACGTGTGTATCAAATCATATAATACACATTTGTATCAAGTCACATTTGATTCTCATTTATACATTATTTATACAATGTTGATACATTATATAATAATATATACAATATTGATACACATTTACAATATCAATATATTACATATACACTTCATGAATATTTATACATTATATATATATGTTTATACATCATCTATATAATATTAATACATATTTATACACTATTAATACAATATTAATATATTGCATACACACTATATAATTATTTGTACATTATATATACAAGTTTATACAATATCCGTGAATGAATTTTTTTTTTGAAAAAAGGGAAAAAATTCTAATAAAAAAGAAAAACTTTTTTGTTAATAAAAAATGGAGCAAAAAATACATATTATTATTATTATTATTTTAAAATAACACTAAAGAAAAAAAAAGCAACAAAAAGGGCCTGCCTTGAGCGGATTTTGACTTTTTAGTCTCGAGTCCCTGGCCTGCTTTGGGTAGGTTTGAGTTTTCTAGTCGAGCTCATGAATCTTAGGCCAATTTTGACTTTCGTTTTTAGAAAAAATATACAAAATAGGCCTAATTGTAAAATTATATATAAAAAATGAACTCAATCTCAAACTATTTACTCACTTATTCTATTTTTCTTTGCTTATTTCACGCATAACGTTAGCATCGCTATTCTATGATACTCCATCGGTAATATGATACCATAGTGGTATCATATAGAATTGAGTTTAATTCTCTATAATACCCCGTTGATATAGTGATAACTGATATCCTATGACAAGACTCTTTTTTAAGAAATAAATAAGAAACAATAAAGACTCCATCAATATATGATATACCATAGTGGTATCATATATGACTGAACTGAATCATATATATGAGACTCCATTATTTTATTGATATCCTATCCGTATCATATATGATTGATTTATTTTTTTTAAAAATAAATAGGAAGCAATTAAGAGAAAATTATTAAAATCGCAATCTTATTTATTGAACTCTAAACTCTGGTGGTATCTATATACTCTGATGGTATCAAACAATTTCCTCCTCTTTAATACATCAAAGTATATTATACTTTGGTGGTATCAAACATTTTGAATGAAGCACCGCCTCTTCTTTCTTAATACCATCAGAACATATATACACTCCCATGCATGCACAAAAATAGTTTAAAACATTGGATATGAAAGTAAGGGGGCATCATTTTATAAATAGTTTTCCTATTTGAGTTACAAGTGTTATTTTTATCTTTTTTTTTTAGATAAAATATAATTATATTTGTTATAAATTAATTACTTTACTTTAACCCGTCCAGCCCGTTTAGATTTTAATGGGTCGGACATGGGCTAAGTTTGGACACAATCCATTTACTTTGAGCAGCCCAAATCATTCCATTACTTTTGCACAAACTAACCCATCCAAGATTTCTTCCTTAATCCTCAAATTGATCACATCAAATGAGATTTTTGTTGTTATATAACAATAAAATTTAACAATATAATATAATAAAATTTAAATGGCAATTAAAATAAATAATACATTTAAAGTAATAATATCCAACAACCATCTAAGAAAGTTGTTGGGCATCGAACATAAAAAGTTTCACATAACGATTAAATTTAAAGATTTCTAAAAATCTAAAATTCAGGCGACGATTTTGGAATAAACCCAAAATAGGAAGAGTTTAATATATAACTTGGAATGAGAAAAGTATCTTAGTAAAACTTGATAAGAATTGGACAGATTGAGTCGTGATTCATATTTTAATCTATTGTAGTTCAACTTTTTTTCTTTTTAGTATAAGTAATCTTTAATTTGAGGAGTCAATTACTCATCCATTTATTAACTCAAGATATTTTGACTCATCCAAATACAGTCTGAGCCAACCGTCTATTTGACACCTTTATGCATGCATCTAATCGCATAGTTTGCCCTTTCAAATGATCTGATTTAAATTTTTGCCCTTAAAAATTCAAACTAATGCCTGACATAAATTCTTTAGGAATAAAACACATAGCATGTGAAATGTTATGACGTGAGATATCAATTTATATTCAAAGAAAAAAATATTTGTACGTAGGGACAAAAGTGTGAATGACACCCTACATGCTCGTATCAGCTTGTCCAATACTGAAAGATCAAGAAAGTTGATGACCTAATAACGAAAACATCTTCCAGCTGGATAATCAAAGCAATTAAAGACTAACCTTTCCATGGTTGCTCAAAAAGGAAGCATAATGAAAGTCGTCAAGCATAATTAACTTCTTTAACAGAGGAACAAAATGAATAGTTAAATATGATTATAATAATTAAAAAAATAGAAAAAAAGGCTATTCGATATATTCTATCAAAATAATTTTTTCTCTTTAACGTAGCTGGATTTATAATATTTTGAGTCCCCTTTCATAAAAATACATCTAATGAAATGTAATTAATTAAGTAAATAACAAGATATACTGTCTTTAACTGTTTAAGTTTTTCAGTAATGAATTAATCATAAAATTCAATATTAATAAAAGGAGGCATCCTGAAGCGTCTACTATGTATAGAGTTCGAAAAAGGATTAAATCACAAGAATTTATTATTTGTAATTTTATCTTACAATTTTAAAAATTATTAGCCACACTTTCAAATTATTAGCCACACTTACAAGAATGTATAGACGATATTACACAAATTATTAGTAAATTCTGTTATTAGCCACACTTTATTGTCGTGTCTGTTTCAGTTGCTTAAAGCAGGTAGGTGAATATTGAGTTGCTTGATCTGGTGGTTCGAATTTGATATCTTAAATCCAATGTTTCGAGATCGACCCTCAACAACGCCAATATTTTTTTCACGTCATTTCTATTAATTATTATTTAATTATTTCTTCATCTACTTCAACTATAAAATTATAATAATGTGTCTACTTAATTTGACGGTGACTATTAAAGTGTCTACTTAAATTTACTATGTCGCTTCTATTTATTATTATTTAAATATTTTTCATCTATTAATTTTGCGGTGATTATTAAAGTGTCTACTTAATTTTACTATGCTGTTTCTATTAATTATTATTTAAATATTTTTTCATCCACTTCAACTATAAAATTACATATTGCTCAATAGCTTGAAACAGGCAACTTCAAGCAGACAACTGACTATTAAATTAATGTGTCTGCTTACGGTGGCTATTAAAGTGTCTGCGTAATTTTAAAGTGTCTGCGTAATTTTACTGTGTCATTTCTGTTAATTATTAGAATATTTTACGGTGACTATTCACGTGTCTACCTAATTTTATGGTGTCATTTCTATTAATTATTATTTAATTATTTTTTCGTCTACCTCAACAATGAAATTACAATATTACCCGTTATTGATTATATGTAGCATTTTAATATTTTTGCGGTGCTAAATTTGACTTTGGGTGGTTGGTTTCAACAATTAGGAGGCATTACCTCTTGTGGCCGTTAGTGCTCGTTGCTGTTTACTCCATTAGGAGTTAGTCCAAGATATTTATTGCCCCACTCTTCATTTTCTCTTTATTCCTCCATCATACCTTGTAACCTATATAACCTCTAGGCCATTTATCTTCTCTATTAATCTACCCTAATTACTTCTTATTCCTTGCATGAAAGACTTCCTCAACTATAAATAGTGAAAATCTTCATTTGTTTAGTAAGAAAAAAAATAAGAGAAGAATACCTAGAGTGCATAAAATTTGTCAAAAAAGAGAGTTCTTATTAGTTGAAGGGAGATGTTCTTTTTGTGGAGCTTGAGACTCAACTCTTGTCCAGAATTTGTTGAGTTACACTTTTGTGAGAACAGGGGCGGATCCACATGGAGTCCGCTGGGTGCTCGAACACCCATTAATTTAGTACTAAACATTACATATCTATGTAGAAATTATGAAAAATTGGTATAAATATAACATGGAGCACTCATTAAATTAAAGATTTTCTTGGTCCAATGGTTCAAGGTGGGTGACTTTTATAGTGTTATTGGTCCCAAGTTCAAATCCTATTCTCAACATTTTTTCACCTTTTTGTTACTTTTTCTATTTTTTCTTTATTTATAGTTGCTCTTTTACTATTTTTCTAA
>JBCEWC010000181.1:0-43706 GCA_038996855.1 Solanum aculeatissimum
TATAGTATTATAAATAGGGTCTCAATGTAATAATGTAGACAACAATTCAATAATATTTTCTCCTATATTTCTCACAGACATGTTCATATACTATTGTCTACTAGCTAATTTTCATTATTACTATTCAGGGAGAGATCAGATACATACAAGTTGTACAATGGATGGCATTGGTGTAGATACCAGAGCGGCACTGATTGAGAAGGAAAATGGTGCCATTGGTGGTCAGCGTTCGTGCATATGGTCATCTCCCGAAGGAGGGTGTGACATTGCCATAGGAAAGCAGATATTCTGTAACAGGTCCTTAAACATGAAAAGTATAGTTGCTGTTGGATTTGACATGGATTACACCCTGGCACAGTACAAACCTGAGACTTTTGAATCTCTTGCATATGAAGGCACTGTCAGAAAGCTTGTTTATGATTTAGGATATCCTTCCGAGGTACTATTAATACTTGTATAAGGAAAAGTCAGAAAAGAAATTGATGAGGCATATTTATGTGTTAGTTAGTTGTCTCAATGTGCATTTATTCATTTGGCAGTTGCACAATAAAATTCTTCATCTTATTTTATTGATATTACGGTCAATGCAGTTTGTATGTGTATTATCATTAGTTGTGACTTTCAGTGACCTAGTGTGGTATTGGTATAATGTTGAGTTGAAAAAGGGTTTTGTTTCATGATTTAGAAATTGAATGTTTGACCTCATTCTGTCTTTGGTGTAAAAGCAGTTAGTTGTTTTGGGATACATTGTCAAGAGCTGGTGATTGCCGTAAAAAGAAATTACGGCTCATTTATTTTATAAGCTGGCAGCAGTGGCAGATCCAGGATTTTAACTCAGGGGGTTCGAAATATAAAAGTATAAATGTGCGATAAACCAACAAAATACAATTTCCAACGTCATAATTAAGAGAAGCTAAAAAATTTAATGCTTTAAGGTGGGATTCGAACCCTGAGTATGAGGGTTCATTTAAAAGGAGACCTACTATTATGCTAGACTTTGCTTATTGTTTAGGAGGTTCAAGTTTAATAGATATACGAAAATATATAAAATTTACCTTATATTTACGGTGTAATTTTTCGCTGAGGGGCTTCGGATGAACCCCCGTCCCCCTACCCTAGGTCCGCCCCTGGCTGGCAGATAATTTGACCATTGAATCTGAGGTTTACCTTTTTATTATTACTGGCGTATGAAGTGATAACTGGAAAATTTTTAACCATGTTGTGTGTTGTGTAGCTCTTGAAATGGTCATTTGATTGGAGCTATATGGTCAGAGGTTTAGTTCTCGATAAAAAGAGGGGGAATATATTAAAGGTTTGCCACCACTTTGTCCTTGCATTATAATGTTTTCCTGTATTAATCATTAATTTCACTTCATCATCGCTTATGATTTTAGTTTCCTTTCTTTCTTATTTAACTATTCTTCCTTTTTCTTCTTGCTCATGTAACAGATGGATCGACACAAATATGTGAAAGTAGCTTATCATGGATTTAGGGAACTTTCCAAGGAAGATAAAGTCGCTACTTATGGCAATACCTTGCTTCGGGATTCATTCGATGAACCTGACTATGCACTTATTGATACCCTTTTCTCTCTTGCTGAAGCCTACTTATTCGCTCAGTTGGTGGACTTCAGGGACAAAAATCCAGGAGAAGTTCCCCAAGATGCAGAGTAAGAGAGCTACCAGTAATTTTTTTCAGCTTTATGGACAGTAATGTCAATCAGCATTTCTGCCAATGTCTTCTTTAATCAAACTTTGCATGCAATTATTTTACCATTGTCGTGTCATTTATTTTTCTTTTCCATTAGCTAGAGGTGTAAGCACAGATTAAGAGATTATTCACAAATATAACTACCAATCTATCACGAGATATGCTCGAAAAAAAAGAAGCTGGTGGTCAAATCTAGTTTCAGTTCACTTCTAATGCTAGCTATTCTGTTTTTGTAGCTTTTACTTGTTGTAAATTTATGGAACTATTAGGTTTCATCAATAAGGATGTCTCATAGATGTATCTTCAATAAGTGATATATTCTAGTTCAGCTTGTTTTATAGTAAAGTTCTATCTTTCAACTAGCTCAATTTTCAGTGGTCTTGTCATCTTTTGTTGGCTGTCTCTAAATATATATTCTCAAAAGTGTGAAAATATTTAAAATCTAAATTTGTCTAACTCATGTACCTTGGCAATTTGATATTCATGTGTCACGCTTGACTATGCAATGATTTGCTTTTTCGCAAGGATTCTTGGGCTAATTTCATTGAACAGGAAGTTGCTGCCAATTTATGGTGGGTATGTGGATGCATGTAATGGCTTGCAATTTTTTTCTTTTTCCGGAAGTCTTGCAAAATATGAATGTCAGAGACTGTGCTAGGTCTGTGAGGGTATGTTCTAGGATGATTCTATTGTTTTGATGCTAATGCTGTTGCCTTTTGAGTTCAATCTTAGTATGGAGTTCTATAGAAACATCTGATGTGTCTTACTGCCGTGGGAGGGGGCTATGGAGATGGTTAGCCTCTGGGTTACATTTATTAATATTCCTGCTTTCACTGTGTACTGCTTTGATAGCAGCATTCTGTCCATGTATAGGCTTCATGATATGCTTATTTGCTAACACTTATTGCAGCTACTCTCGCATGTACAAGGATGTTAGAGCAGCAGTAGATTTGTGCCACCGTGATGGGACTTTGAAGCAGATGGTTGCAAAAGATCCAAAAAGGTATGGACAACTGTTTTTTGCTTTTCTGGAGAATGTACCATATTGAGCGGTAATTAGTAACTCTGTGCATGGTTCATATGCAAAGGAATTTTAAGACTTAGAAAACAAGGCATGCTTCACCCTAGGGTGTTGGCCTTAAAGTTAAACATTTTCCATTTTAGTTGTTGCATATGGGCATGTTACGCTTGTTTTGCGTTGATATGATATGGTTATCCCAGTCTGGTCTTCGGTTGCATGTAACCTGTTTGATAGTCTTCTAATATGAAAAAAGTATTCTTCAAATATGAGAACGGGTGAAAGTGTTGAATCATTGAGAACATTTTCTATGTTCTTTCATTAGAAATATGCAAAATTTATGGGCTTGTTATTCTCATTGTATTATATATTCTCATAACTCACTGTTCGTTTGACTTATTTGATAATCTTTCCATCTGCCTCTGCCTACATTAGATATATCAATGAGGATACCTCAATCGTTCCGATGCTCAAAATGCTTAGAGAATCCGGACGTGCTACTTTTCTGGTAACAAACAGGTGATGATGCTCTCACAGAAGTCCCTCCTGTCAGTTTTTTCTTTGCCTAGGTGTTTTTTTTTTTTGGTGTGTGTGTTTGTGTGTGTAGAGGTTCTTCAAATCCCATCAATAGAACTTCTCATTGTTCTCTCTTGCTGATGTTTATACATTCTTTACATTTTATAAAGATCTTAATTACATGTCTGCAGCTTGTGGGACTATACAAACATTGTTATGAACTTCCTTTGTGGGTCTAAATCCTCTGATGGATGTAGTTCCACTTTTGATTGGCTTCGGTACTTTGATGTCGTTATCACTGGCAGGTCATTTTCTTCCCTTGAAACTTTTTGACAATATGCACATGTGCTTCTTTTGATTCCAACCATATTGGGAAAATAGCTCTCTGTTTATATTTCCCGCTATTGTTTGTAGGGTTATGATCACCTTGCTGACAAACAAGTACTTGACTTTTATACAGTGCAAAACCAGGGTTTTTTCATGATGAAATTCGTGCAAACCTCTTTGAGGTTGAACCTGAAAGTGGCATGCTCATTAACACTGATAATGGGACTCCTATGGCACAGGTCAGTGCAGAAAACTTAGTTTTCTCTTGGCCACTGCCTTTCCTCCATTTTATGCATGTTCTTGGCTTTGTCCAATACATTAGGTGGGGAGCACTTCTTTGAGATTGCCTTTAAAGAGCTTGAAGGAAGGCTGCAGAATTTACCAGGTTTGTATGCCAATATAATCCATGCTCAATTGTAAGTTTAATTTAATGGTTTGTTTAAAATGACTGAATATTTTCCTAATTTCTCTTCAGGGAGGAAACGTTGGCCATTTGCATAAATTACTTTCAATTGAGTCAAGCTCACAGGTATTGCGTTGGCATCAATTTAATAGTTTTCTCTTTATTACTACTTTATATTGTTTTCAACATTACTTTTGGTTAATGTGTTTTACTATGTGCAAGCACAAATTCATATCTTTAAGTACTCAGTATGGCTGAAAGAGACAGCATATAGCTTAACAGCCAGGAGTCTAATTTTACTTTATGAAGCTGCGGAGGGAAGGAATAGTGGATTTACTTGGTGTTATCTTGAGCTTGGTTCATGGTTCTAATTGGGTGATCAACCATATTGTTTAATTTGCATTTTTATTTACTTATTTGGATGTTACATATTGTTCTCTTCAATTAGGTTCTTTATGTTGGAGATCATATTTACGGTGATATCTTACGCAGCAAAAAGGTTTTGGGTATGCATTCACCACTCCATTTGCTCCTCCTTTTTTTTTCTTTGTTGCTTATTTAAAACTTCATATATTGGTAGTGGGTTCTAAAGACTGCTGCTGCACACTTCTTCTAGTTCATCATATTAGGTATAAGCACCTGATACCTCTAGTATGTTAGAGCCATATAAGAACAATTATGATAAGTGATACCTTTATGCTTCAGATCTAATAAAATTAATAATAGATAAACATTTACATTATTTGTGACCATGTTCAACTAAATCATGAAAGTTGTAGACTAGCTGTTATATTTAAGAACTAATAATGAAGTTAAAAGAATATTCTGAGATTTTCAAGAACTACTATTTACATGGATGGAAAGAAAATTAATGTCCTCTAATTCTCTCCATTTTTCCATGATCTTGGCTATAATCATATTGAACCCGTAGCAGATCTTGCATAACTCTTTTATTTGTTTTCCTTTGCTTCTTTTTAAAAAGTCTGAATTCTGGACTAAGGATCTTGTGATGCTTGAGCAGGTTGGAGAACAATGCTTGTTGTTCCAGAGCTTGAGAGAGAGGCTGAACTTCTTTGGCAACTAAGGGATACTCGCAAGGTATATAAGCACATCCTTCGGCTCATTCTCTGCACTCCTTTAGGTTTTCTTGTACTTCTCTATATGTGAGAACACAATCAACAAGAACAATTAATATGGCTTTGCAAATGGAAATATTTGCTGTGCTTGTGTCTATCTGATGTGTAAAATAAGGGTTGGATCATTGAAGTGCTTGTCAACTTTGTGTAGCACTTCTTGGAAGTATACAACTGATGTCTTTATCTAGTAAACCAGTATCCTGGACTGACCATTTTCATGTCCAAATAAAATTACAACAACATACCCAGTTAAAAAATGTCCAAATAAAATCGAGAAAGAAATTTGTCACTATTCCTAAGAAGTAATTGCATATTAACATTGGGTTTCAAAAATTGATGCTCAAACCCTATACCTTGCAATCATTGGTTTTGTGCTTACAGACATGAACATTTTAAAATTACATCATATTTTTGTGAATAGACAAATTATGTACCTTTTGAGTAGCTCAACGTTGGACACTGTAACAACAGCTTTCTGCGTACACTCCCCACCCTCACCATACTCCACTTATGGGAATATACCGAGTATGTTATTGTTGTAGGTCGTTTGATATATTTTGCAATTAAAATATCACAGAGAAGCAATGGTGTTTTTCATCTAACTATCTAAGCAAATAACTTCTCCCATATGCCGAACACTAGTTATCTGCAAAAATAAAATTTCTTTTATGGTCTTGTGAGCTAAGAAATGGAGCAAATGAATTATCTGAATTTATATAACATTTTACTTTAAATTTTTAAAGTCTTCTTTATGTTCAGCTACATGGTAATTGTAAGTGGTAATGTAATAATTGCAATTTTTACATGTTTGCAGCAACTTCAATTATTGAGAATTCAGCGTGATCACATTGAAGATGGGATACATCATCTTAAGTGGTCTCTCAAGTAATGATTCTCTCCATTTCATCATGTTGTAGAACTCATATGTGCATGACTTTTTGCTGGTGCATTTTATCTGTGCAACTGTTTCATGTTGAGTCACTTTGATAAAGAAACAAAATCAAGTTTGCCAGTGAATTCATAAAACCAACTTTAAAGAAAATCACGCAACCAACTTCAGCTTATTTAAGATTAAATTTTAGTTGATTCAATGATTGATTGAAATGTGGTTGGAGAATGAGAAAGGAGAGCCTTTGTTTATGAGTACCGACTTTCAGCCTCTTTGGGACTTTATATTAGTGTGGAGTAGTCTTGTGACAAGTTTCCTTCAAGTGGAAAAATTAAGGAACCTTTTATCGTGCATCTTCAACGAAGATCTTCGTTGTTCGTAGAACCATTTTGACCATGAATACTCATACATTTATGTTAATATGATTTTTCTATCATCTGAATTTGGCTGAAGGTAAAACTTTTGTCATCTTTAATCATTTCATGAGCTGTCATATGCTTCAGGTCTAAAGATACTGATGAAGCCAGCAAGGAGAAGATTTATGCGGAGCTTGACAAGCTGCAGGTTGGTCATTTCAAGATAGTATCAGTGGGAAGATAGTTTTCAACATAATAAGAGACACAATTTTATATCTGTTCAATTTCTCTACATTGATATCTGTCACCTGGAGGATCGAATGTACTTGATCATATTGAAGTAAATAGACAATGACATTTTTTCTGTAATGGATTTCAACTAATCTGGTGTTTTAATGGTGTCATTTTATAGTCCCAAAGTGAGGAGGTCAGGCTCAGTCATCAGCAGGTACAACTAGAATGTCACCAAAAGGTATGAGTGTCAAAGAGAATTTAAATAATATCTAATACACAATTATACTTAATTTAAACTTTGTAAAGTCTATGCATGTATTCGTAAATCTTATTCCCTTGTTCTATTTGCACTAATAAATCAATTTGGATTTTCACGAAGAAAAGTAGTATCTTTTTTTCTTTTTGATGAAGTCATCAAATATTTACAGTTCCACAAGGTCTGGGGACAACTGATGAAGACGGGTTACCAGAATTCTCGTTTTGCACATCAGGTACAATTGAATACTTGGAAGTATCCTGCACATTGTGGGTGTGATCTTTACTTGAAAACTGAAGTGACGTTTTGTTGATTCACAGGTGGAGAGGTTTGCTTGCCTTTATACTAGTCAAGTCACAAATTTGAGCCTGTATTCCCCAGACAAGTACTATAGGCCTAGCGAGGATTTTATGCCTCATGAATTTGACGTCCTTTCCATTTGAAGAGATAATGTCAGCCAAGAGCCACAGGCAATGCATCTTGAAGAAGAGCTTTGCTCGTTCTAACTTCTAGGTGCATCCATATGTTTTATATTTTGAGTTCTTTGATAATATTAGCCATCTGGCATGCAACCCTTTAAGTTGTACAAACATGGAAAGTCTTTATGTTTTGTGGTAATAACTTAAATGTATCATATTTGTTTGTACTGTCTCATATATGCACTAACCTGATTGTGAATTTGCGTTGTATAAAACAACTGGAATGGTCTAAAAGTTCTGATGATATGACCCTTGATAGGAGGGTGGGGAGGTCGAGGATTTTTCTCAGATTATTAGTATTTGTCTTGTATTTTCATATAGGTTTCTATTTCTGTTGGTTGATTTTTTAGCCTCGATTATTGTATTTTCTTGATGTTGTTCCTACTTGTAGCTAATGTTGTCTTTTTTAGTAGAGGGTTCTTTGGTAATAACCTATACCTTCTCAAGGTAGGGATAAGATATGCGTACACAATATTCTCGTGAGACATTACTTGTGGGATTATACTAGATTTTTCACTGTTGGTCAAAAATACGAAGTTGTGACATGTTTCTTTTCCCACGTTTGTTGTATTTTTCCCGGTGATAAACTAACGAGGATCACAATGGAGATTTTCCTCATTCTTTAATAAGAGATCTCGAGTTTTAGTCACATGAATGAAAGACTTCTTTTTAACAGATTTATCCTACATTTAATAAACTATTTCTACTATTGGTCACCAAGAAGACAAAAAACAATTTTTTATAAAGACCATCTAACTAGTAAAGTTGTCTCCATGCTTACAATAGACCCTTCAGGTCGGCTCTTTTTTGGACGTTGTGCACAGCGAGAACATTAGTGCACTGGGCTTAGCCTTTTTTTTTCTTCTTTAAACTCACACAAGAAAGGATGATTCTATTGAATCTTGTTCACCATGAGTGTATCATGTCAAATGTCAATGCCAGCTTCTCCATGTTCCTTGAGTTATGGATATGCTATTACATGTTGTTGTTCATTACAGGCTGGAAAATTCTTTACTTCTAAAGTTCTAATCACATAGAGTATATATCTTTTGGCCCAAAATAGACATGGATGTGACTTTGGAATTTTGCTAAAAACAAATAATTTTCATCTTTACACAACACATCTGTGTGGGGAATCACATTCTTTGACTATAAGCAAAAGGATGAGGCAAATTATGTTCAACTTCATTGGACAGTTCCCTCAAAGGTGAGATAGATGACTTTATGCTTGTTTTTATGGGCTAGAATGGTCTAAAGACATAAGGATGTTGACATAATAGTCAGTCAGATTTACTGTTTTTTTTTTAAATTGGTATACACAAAGATTATCGTTGATTTTTCATAGTATATATTATACATTCGCTAGCTATTATAGTAAGTTCGTGATATAATTAAGAACCTGCTTTGAGTTGAAATTGTACAATTTTAGCTTTTAGACATTTTGGTGCAATTTGATTATCTGGTAAAATCTAGCGGCATTTCCCATTCATTAGGGTTGGGAGAGGAGGTAGACGCTCCCCCACCTGTATCCTTTCTTGCGCAGTCTACCATTACTAACAACAATTCATAAAAGAAAAAAGAGAAGGAATGAAAGAGTTATCCTATCAATTACTCGTCAATAAAAAAATGAGTAAATTCAGCTAATCCTCTTATCCTACCAACTAAAATTCTTGTATAAAAAACATCTATGTTACACTATTATATGATCAATCATATATGTCATTTAGATTTTACAAAAGACTTCAAACCATTAAGAGGATACATATATCTATGTCTCACGTATTTGCTTATTTATCTTATCAATTTCTAATATTAGACTTTTTTCACGCACCTAATAATTCTATATAGAGAAACTAATCATAGATAGATCCTTTCCTTCTTGTGCAGTTGTATTTTCATGCAAGAACAATGTTAGCCTTTTGAGTTAGAAGAATCTAGATTCACAGTTTGGACCAGAAAAGCACAAAAAAGGTAAAGTTATGAAAGAAGGGACCATAGGAGAAATACTTGAAACCCTACCACCAGGAATGATCTAGAGAGTCGTTTATAAATTCATATATATCTACGTATCAAGAAATTCATTAAATATTATAACTTAACCTAGTTATTATTGAGTATATATATAATTGAAGTTACTATAAAAATTGATAAACTTCAAATCTTAAATTCGATTGTGCTGTCAGAATATTTTTGAGAAAGAAATGGGAGAGATAACCATACAAGTCTTTTTAAGTATCTCATAGTACCACAAAAGATCAGTAGCATGAGGTATCTTGGAGTGTGTATATATATCAACTTTTAAAAAAGGTTCCCCTAGAAAGTTGCATAGTTGAATTTTTATGAAATGCTCACAGCATTTATCATGAGCATCTTCATCAAAATTTTGGGATAGTGACCTAAGAAATTTGAAAAAAACCAAAAATTCAAATTGAAGTATACTGGCATGTGCGAAAGTTGAAATTAATTTTATGTATCGTTGTTTACATAAACCCTTTGATGACTTATCGATTGCCTTGCTTGAGGAATACAACAACAACAACAACAACATACTCAGTAAAATCTCAGAAGTGGGGTTTGGGAAGGGTAAAATGTACGCAGACCTTACCAATACCTCATAGAGGTAGAGAGGTTATTTCCGAAAGACCCTCATCTCAAAAATATTATCTAAAAAACAGAAAATACTAGATATGAAACCAAATTAACGACTAAAATGGAAAGCAAATAATAATTTGTAAAAGACAATAAAAGTAACAAAATGAATGACAGACAATAACAACACAATATATAAAGACATGACTACCTCCACTAACCTATTATATCACAAGGTCATACATCATTCTACCCTTACTAGCCGTCTAACCTTCTATCCTAATAAGCAACCTCCATTCCTTTCTATCTAAGGTTATGTCCTCAGTGATACGAAGCTCCGCCATATCATGTCTAATCACCTCCCCCCAATACTTTTTCAATCTACCTCTACCCCTCCACGTAACCCTTAAATTCAACCTCTCACACCTCCTAATAAGAGCATCAACACTTCTTCTCTCCACATGCCCAAACCATCACAGTCTCGCTTGAGGAATAATTTCACAAAATGGACATGTGGTCAATGTTGCAATTTTTGCTTGTGGCATTACCTCTTTCTTTTAAAAATGACAGCCAATTAAATTAAGCTGGAAAAAAAAAATATCTATATGGTTTTATTTCATGTTATATAAAACAAGAAGCCCTACTTCAAGTTGCAAAATTTTTTTTGGTTGGCCAATGAGAAAATAATGGAAAAGAAGAATACTGATGATTTCAAAGATTGTGAGAAGGACATAACAAGTATCCACAAATATGAAAGTTTTACTGGATACCAACGTGGATGATAAGGATTCCATTCCAACTATATGAGCTGGAGAAATGCAACCTCTATGATCGTCGACTAAATTTGAATTCGCGTTCAGAAATTTTACATTAAAGATAAATATCATTAGTGTAAGAATCTTTTTTACGCTATCAGGTCATTCAAAGAATATCTACAAGTCTTCTAAATATGGAGTTTCTTAATATGAAGCTTGTAGGGAGTGGCGGATTCAAGATTTTCTTTAAGGGGTTCAAAATTTTAAGAAGTAGATATACGAATTAATCGAAGAGGATTCGACATCTGTTATATATACATAAAAAATTATTTTTATCACATAAAAATAATATAATTTTTCACCGAAGAGAGTTTGGATAAACTCCTTGAGTACTATGTGGCTCAGCTATTGCTTGTAGGTAATTTTGAAAATTAGACAAGTTATTTATCATTGCACCACTAAAGAGTAGTGTGGTATATATGGTGATTGGATTCTTCAATTATTAACCAAAAGTCTCAAGTTTGAGTCATAATTTGCAGAACAAAAAATTGTCAGGTCTGCATCATTAGCCTTACCCAATATGACTATGATCAATTTCTCATATCCTATGGTACGAATTTCTTCACGTTTTAACTAAAGATTTCAAGTTTAAATTTTGGAAGCAAAAAACATTTTGGTGTGGAACGTTTTACTAATACCCTTTATTTGTGGCTTTATCTGACGTGAATATGAATTAGTCCTGTAAGTAAGTTTTGAATATCAGATGGTTAGTTGGAAAAAAGAAGATATTAATCTTTGCGATACACAGATTGCCAAGGACTAGCTCGATTGAATCAAAACAAATGTATTTTTACTGTACGAATATCCCTCTAACTTTGATCAGAAATTTCGAATTTAAACTGTGAAAATAAAAAAAAATTGTGGGAAGCATTTTATCGTACTTTTAGTAGGTTTACCCGACATGCATGAACCTAAACAAATATGTACAAATATTGTACGGAATTTCTTGTTCTCTTTTAAATAAAAGAAAATGAAATTAAAGAAACTTAACCAGCTAAAACTTAATTAAATATATGGAATTAATTTTGTCTAAAACAGGCAACAAGAAAGTGAGAAAAATGCAGGCTTTGTCCTGAAAAGGTAAAGTGGAAAACCTACTTTTCATATATTTATTGAGTTAGAAGTTGACGTAAACTCAATAATTTTTATTCAAATTATATATGTATTTAAAATAAATTATGTAAATAAATAAATATATATTAGTTAATTAACTAACATAGCTATAGTTTGAATTAAGTACGGCTCACAATAAATATGTAGCTGTAATTACAGTTTGAGTTTTGTATAATTTACACAATTTATACAAACATTGTACGCGATTATACAAAAGTTGTGCACGAATCAAATTGTATAGCGAAATATACAAACACTGTGAATTCTATAACGAATTATACAAACGTTGTGCACAAATTATATAGCGAAATATACAAATGCTATACAAATGTTGTATGAATTATACAAACGTTGTTATAACTATAGTTACAAAATGTAATTACCCAAACTATAGCTATTAAACATAATCTTTGAGTGGCTATATGCAAAAATTTCTCAATCTATATTAACTATTTGATTTGAACTCAATTTACTATTATAATATTAACTTGAAATTGCCATAAGAACATATAAAATTTAAATTCTGAATTCGTTTCTGTTTGTCGTACATTCTAGATATTCGAAATAATTTGAAAATAATGAAAACATGAAAAAAACAAAGAATCTAATTAACCACTTTTTCAGCCGTTGGAAAATAATTTTACCATTTGCTTTTCAACACATTGGAAAGTGGATACTTATATTTTACGTTACAACTATAAGCTATAAGTGAAAAAAAAGAAAAACATTAATTATGGGATTAGGGTACAACTTTTCTTGGATTAAGGAAAACTTGTCTACAACTATCAATATATTTAGCTAATAATAATAATTATGTCTCAGTTCCAAGTAAGTTAGGGTTAACGCATTCGGCTATACAAATCTTCCTAGACAGTTTTCATATTTTGGAATATGAATCCATATATATAATATAATAATAATTATATCTCGGTTCCAAGTAAATTAGGATTGTCGTCTTCATTTATACAAATCCTTACATACTATTCTCATATTTTTGGAATAATAATTACGTATATCTCAGGTTGAAACAAATTAGGGTTGTCATCTTCGCCTATACAAATCCTTATAGACAAATAAATTAAGTGATCATTTTGCTTTTATATATATGTACCTTTAGTCCCCTCTTTATACTATACAAATCCTTATAGACAAATAAATTAAGTGATCATTTTGCTTATATATGTATCTTTAGTTCCCCCCACCCCACCCCCCACCCCCTCTTTTATCAGTGTATATACCTTATTTTTCACTAAGTTAATAACATTGATTTTTCAAAATAATTTCCTTTTGTATTTTCGAAGTTGTTCTATTGATGGTCGAATCCTTTAAAATAGTGTAATTTATTGAATTATCATCTATCTTGAAAATCTATAGAACTGGATCTTTCTCTTTTTTTGAAACTCTGACTCGTTCTTGATCTATACACAATATTAACAAACAATGGTCTAAACTAGTCGGATTAATTATATCAAAATCCTAATAACCACCTGTAGAAGCAGGTATGGCTGACTGCACTGACTGAACTGCAATGACCGGCTTATCTAAACCTCATGAATAAGAACCTTGAAAATTACCAGTACTCTTGAACCTTTTAATCAAATCAACCCTGATGCCCTCATTGGACACCACACATGCCCCCAAAACATCACTAAACTGATCCAAAATTCACATTTGGAGAACTTTACATACCGCTTCTCGATTTGGAAGAAATCAAATAACATAAATAGTAAATCTACCACATTTCCAGGATTAATTAACTTATTAATTACTACTAGTTGGAAAGAAAACCATGTTAAATTTTTTTAAAAAAATAAATTAGTTTTTTTAAAATTAAAAAAAAGTATCCTCTTCACCGGCCCACCATATTCTGTCTCCTATATGATTTTTCTCTATAAATAGAACAAAAATGTTTAACTTTTTTATTCACACCAAAACCTTCTCTACATTTTCTTTAATTACTAGCCACTTTTTTCAATTTTTTTTGCAAAAATGGCCACAAATTCAACATGGAGTCACCATCAAAACAAGTTGTTTGAGAATGCATTGGCTATTTACGACACCGAAACGCCTGACAGGTGGCGTAAATTGGCCAATGCAGTTGGTGGAAAAACAGAAGAAGAAGTGAAAAATCACTATGAAAAACTTGTTGAAGATATAAAGCATATTGAGTCTGGAAATATTCCTTTGCCTAATTATAATGCTGGTCATAACAATAATAAAGGCTACGATTTCAAGGACGAAGAAAAAAGGTAAACTAAATAATAATAACAATCGTCGATGTACTTTAACATGTTGTTACGATTACTTATAGTACATTTTATGATGTGTTTGCTTATAATTTTTGACAGGCTAAAGTATCTAAAGCTCCGATGAAAGCAAAAAGAACCTATTTTTATTTTATAATAAGAGAAGAATATACTTGATTTTTGCTTTTATTTTCAAAATCTTTGTGTATTTGAATTTGGTTTTCATTGGATTTGATTTCCTTTGAGCAAACTATATATACATGAAAGAAGTACGTTTCCAAATGTAATTTCTCTGTAATGGCATCGTTTATTCAGTATATTTTTTTTGTTGTTATAGCGAAATGTTGTTGGAATTTATGATGTAAGACGAGAATACTTATTAATAAGTAGTGACATTCAATAAATTGTGCAAATATCAAATCGACATTCTTATTAGGGATGTTGTATTATCACACTATACGATAAAAATCTTTCTATAATGACGTTGTTTGTTTGCCTGCACATTTTCTAGGTGTAGAATATGATTGTTATAGAGATGATTAGAATGTCATAACAATGTACTTAGTGACAATAAATATAAATGAGTATAGACTAAATCTCTTAACAAAAATCCATCGGAGGGCAAGTCTAGTGGTAGTAGTCACGATATTCCGATCTCAATAACGTATATTTTTTGTATGACAAGGGAAACCCAGAGTCACTATCCTTTGGGTGTGCATGGGGTAAAACTCCCCGCTCCTATGCAATAGCTCGCAAATTACACCCACACTAGCTAACTCCAGTGTGACGAGCTTGATCCAGAAGCCAAACTCCTTCGAACTTGAGACCTCCAACATGAAAGTCTCAAATTCAAACCATTGCGCCTCCCCGAAGGGTTAATAGCCTATATTTAAATGATTTTAGTTAAAAATCTATTAGTTGAACTTTGGAATGACACAACCTCCACAACATTCTTATGGGAATAGGACATCTAAATGAATCCCAAAAGACATTTTGTCACAACATATTTACAATCACAAAATGGAGAAAAAAAATCATATAAAAAGAAAAAGATTCATTAGTGAACCAAATTTAAAAAAAAGGCTGATAATTCTCAGTTAATAGTGAGTGAAACAAATATATAAGATACAGTTCCTATTGCAAAATTTCATTGGATATCGCGGCAGACGCAACTAAATAAGACATAACCAGTTGTGTCATTACAAAGAGGAGACGTAAACTGAGGATGGTTGAACGTAGGACAGCATAGAAGTCTGCAGAAGCTCGAGTAGCAGATGATAGGTATGCACAGGACATCGCGTGCATCAAAATAATAGATCATGAATTCATTCAGAAATGTCAAAAATATGAATGAGGTAGGAGTAGGATCGTAGTCATATTAGAGAACCTCCTTTATAAGTCTTTCAGTGAGAGCTTTTGGGAGACCCATCACGCTGTCAGTCGAGCCAACCTGCCCAGATAAAAATCATTTTACAAAATATTGTACTAATATAATGCAGAATATTTGACATCAGATAACTTTAAGGACTAAAAGTTTCTTAGAGTGGTTGGCAACCAAGTCACAAAAGCATTTCATTAGAGGACTTTTAGTGCATAGTAAAAATCAAGTAAAAAAAGAGTGACATGGTCTAAAAAAGCTTAGATATTTATGGAAAAGCGATTCTAAAAGATATAGCTTTAATGGTACATTTCATACAAAGATAAGTTCCTTCACGATTAACGCAAAACACTTTTAATATCTTTTCTATGTTGTAAGACACTTCAAACGTGCCTTAAGAAAAAAACACCCTTTAGAAACTCTTAAAGTGGTTCAGGTTCTTCCTTGACATGAATCAGGGCAAGAATTCACTTGTATTTGCATTGGGGCTGATTGCTGAATATGCACAATCCGGGAATTCTTTCTTAGATAAAAATCGGTTAAGTTCTTCAAACAAATGTTAACACCATCATGACTATGACTTATGTTGGATGATAGTAGAGAGAAAGGTGGCGGTGTAACACTTACCACCTCCTTGATATAAGGCAAAACGAGAGGATGTTCAATTATCAAGCCTCCAGCTGCATAAAGAACTATCCCTTCCTCAATCTAATCGGAAAAAAAAAAAGATCTTCAGACAACAGAATACAGCATCCATCATTTGATATGATCAACAAAACAATTCAGCTAAAAGTTATACCAGTTTATCTATAACTTGATCTGGTATGTCATGGAAATAGATCTGCAACCAAAAGAAATATTATCTTTTTTCCCAGACGAGTGAAAAATAAAAACAAAAGTGATTAGGCTGAACATCTCAAGCAATAAATGTACACATTTAACTGAGCAAATTTTGTGAATATGTGAATGAATCAAGGAAAAGGTCAAGCATTGTTGAACAAACTGAATAGGTTCATCTATCACTTGTTTGTGCTTTCCAGTAACATGCTTAAACGCTTGATTAAGCTAAGCCGAGCATAGGCCTACTTTTTCAGGATCATCAAACAATAGGTGCATACTGTTAGATGTAATAATCTTGAGAACCTAAGAACGTGGTAATTGAATATGTGGGAAAGAGAAATTTATATAGTGTCATAAATATTTCAACATCATTTTTCAGCAGTTATAAATTTTTTCTTCATTCCACAAGTCCAAATACGTAGTTACAATTCGACCGAACTTCAACTTCCACCAACTCATATCTGTGTAACTTCTCTATTGAATGACTATTGGGAATTGGAACCTTGTGAAAGTATCCAATAAGTCTATCCCAATGCGTAGAAGTCATTAATCACCTCTGAACTTTTTAGACTTTTATTTGTCAGAATTTAGAATAAGAGGTATGTATTGCAACAATATGAGATTGCAAGTAGACGCAAACCCATTGAAAAACGGAAGGATAAAAAGACAATAGAGACACGTCTGATGATTGAAAAGGAGAGAAATCAACAGAGGTACCTCCACTCTGTCCCACTCTCCTCTTCTGCTTCCTGTTGCCAGGTTTGTGACAAGAACAGAACTCACGGTTGCTGCATGTCCATTGGCGTAATCTGCAAGTTGACAGTGTAAGACTAGCAGAACTATAAAACTAAACTAGTGAAAAATCAAATAAAGCAATGGTAAACCTTTCATGAACTGCCGAGCTTCTGCTTCACTGGATGGTTTTTCCCTGACCGCACCTTCATAGACCACCACCTCCAGATCATTTCAAGTTAGGATAAGATCATTAACATAGAAAAGTGCACGCATTACTAACGGCAGAAAACAGAGAACGATTGGATGGCAGAAAAAATTCCGAAAAATGTACACTAGAATGTCCCATCACCATAATTCTTGTGGAAAGGCAATTGTGACGGAAAGATGATGCACCTAAAAAGTGGCAAACTATTTTAAAAGGCGAAAGCATGAAACCAATAGGGGACTGGCGGAGTCTTACTTCACTGGTGGAGGTACCGGAACTACATATCTGAACACCAATCAGATCTTCCTTTTTTCCCTAATGATGATGGTGCTTGGCCAACTTGTACGCACCTCGACTAGTTCATCGGATGCTTGCTACCTCCCACCAGCACAGGTAACAAATAACTCTTACCTACCTAGGTTTAGGAACATACGGAGATATCATCAAGTATTTTTTTCCCCCATTGGGGTTGGGATTTGAACATAATACCTCATGGTTCTCCCCACTTCATTGACCACTACGCCACAGCTTGAGTGCTCCACACTAATCAAATCTGGACAGTGCAATTTGAAGGAAGATTGCATCTTCTCCATGAAATTACAACTCCAAATGAAACATGTTGTTCTAGGTTGTGCCACACCGCAAACTTTAATTACAATATCTTTCTTGGCTAATCAGATTCCATATTCTAGAAGCACACCACGTATTAAAATGAATATTAACCGGTTTCTGCTGCTTAGAGTAAAAAGTAATGAGAGACTTCTCTTTAAGCTTATATGACATGGAGATGTAAACATGTGTATCCAATATGTGTGTGGTGTTAGTGTCCAATACAGGTTCAGTTTTTAGGTAGTGAATTTTGAAGAATCAGCACTAAGGGGCCATTTGATATGAGGGATAAGGGATAATAATATTCCCAGGATAAAATGCAGGATTACAGTTTCAAAAAAAAAAAAAGTTTCAAACAATAAAATGCAGGATTATGTTATCCTGGTTTGTTAGGGGTATTAGTTGGTCTTGGAAGTATTTATCCCACGATTCGTAGTACAATGATGGGATAAGCTATCCAATAAATAGTGTGGGATAACTAATCTCATGGGATAATGTAACAATCCAGCTTGAGATAAGAAGCCCCACATTGGCAAAACACAGGAGAGATGCTTGGTGTATAAGTAAGCCGGCCTTACCTACTAGTGACACGTTCTAATGTCGTGCGAACCTACGTCCAAAGCGGAAAATATCACTAGCGGATTGGGCCATTAAAAATAATTGTCTATCCCATCTCCCATACCAAACAACCCCTAAGTATTTATGTCCATGTTTCACCTATTTGGCATGAATACATCAAGGAATGAAGGATCGTACAATATGGATTAGCTCTTTGAAAAGACACCACTTTAAGCTCAACAGAAGACGAGAGAGGTATTATATTTGAACCAAACACCCCAAGTAAACTAGTAAATTCAGCTGGCGGGAAAACAAAGATAATATAGTAGGAAAAAACATTATAGTAAGTCAATAACGAATATTTAACCATAAAAGATGAGAAGACAGAAATTAAATATACTTGGTCACAGGTAATTAGAAGTGTTGGCTCGGCATCCCCTTCGGATTCACCAACGGAAACCCTTGGTATGATGGCTTCTGCCTGATTATAGTTCCAGCAATTCGGGTTAATGCCAATTATGATGTATGCTTTGAGACTATACAGCAAAGTCCAATAAATGCAAAGAATTTATCATGTGAAAAAAGAAAACAACTGTGAAATTATGCAAGTTTGCGGACATCCCAATTATCCTCCAATATCCCAACAAGAAATCGAATCATTTTGAGAGAAGAAAAGAAAACTCAGAAAAGGCCCAGTACAGAGCATAAAAGCAAGAAAAACAATACAAGAAAAGAAAAAGCACACAACTTAATCATCATTCAAAAGCGCTGGCAGAAATAGCATATTATAGGTTTCATTTCATCAAATAGAATATAGAAAAATAACTTTTGGTGGGAAGTTTGAAAAGGCAAAAGAGGCAAGACATACTGTGTCAGCTGCAACCAAAATTGTTGGATTGACATCCTTCTCTAGGTTTTCAGTTTTTCGAAATTTTGATATGATAGCATCAGCCTGACACACAATGCAGTTACATGGAATTAAGATAAGTATTTCGAAACAAGGCTTCAATTGTACTATGAGACAGACTGAAGAACTCAACTAGAGGAATAGAACAACCTAAGCTCCTGTTTGGGCATAGATTGAAAAAAAAAAATGAAAACATCCCTGGACCAGCGTGAATGTCAGATGCTTTGGACATTGGGCTGCCCTTTTTGCCCCTCGTTTGCTTATGGTATTTGATCAGTTTTTGAAAAAAGAAATCAAATTCGGAGACAGTTTTGGCCGAAAATTTTTCTTCCACAACTTTCCAAGTCCAAACACAGCTTTAATTTCCAAAAATAATTTTTCAACATAACTTTAAAAACTATTTTTTTCAAGTTTCAACCAAATCTATGTCCAATGCCAGCTAAATGATTTGCCAAAAAAATCAGATACACTATCACAACAAGATATGTAATAGAGCACTTTTTACGAATAACATCAACACCAAAATTAAGATATTGGTTGAAATCAATACACGATACTCTTAAAGCAAAGCATCAAAAATTGCATACAGCGATTCATAAATCAAAAACGAATACCACAGACAAGAAAAATCACACTGGTGTCATGTATAAGAGTATAAGAGAAGTGATCTAACCCACGGCAAATTCAAAGCAGTATATGATTTCGAAGATATGTTTAGAGATGTGGGGACTAGCACAAGTTCTTAGGAAAACAAACCTTTGCCTCTGCAAGAGCCATAACTAAATCTTCGGGCTTTTCTTTCCGGATAGCTTTCTCATCAATATCTGCAGACTATATTACAAGAACGAGTTAAACTGTTAATCCAACAATTGCAAAAACAATCAATCAACTACTACTCAATCTAGTTGTGGTTGCTATATGAATCTTTGTTATATATTCAATTAAGAATTGTGAATGGAACATTCAGTGAATGCACCACACATGATAAATGTCGTTTATATAGGGTTTTAGCACTTGATAGTAACAATTACCACCCAATGATGTGCTGTGCTTGTCTCTTTGAGCTTTGCCGATTGTTTTGTTGTGGATATTATGAATCTCTGATAAGTTTAACATGTGCAGTCAGTGGTTGTCTCACATTTGGCATAGATTTAATTAATATATCGTAATAACTGATTATTGCTTAAGCTGTGTTGTGAAATTTGTCACTTATTTTCATATGTATAAAACATGACACTTGCTTGTGCAAATGTTTGAGTAGCTCCTTCGGCGTCGTTTGGTAGCTGGATAAGAAACAAATTACCTATTTATTAATTTTCGTATAACTTATACGACGTTTGGCATATAGATAATAACTAAGTTATTCATGTATAAAATTAATATGTTTGGTTGATAATTTAGAAACCCGCATAACTAACATGTTTAAGTAATGAGGAAATTTATGTAATATTTTATGTAGGATAGAAAGTGGAATAACTAATATATGTATAACTAACACATGAATACTTAATCCTTGCATAACTAATACTTGCATCAACTAATACATAGATTCACTCATAACTAGTTTTTACATTACCAATACATCCATAACTCCAACCAACTACCAAATGACGCCTTAGTGTGTTGCTCGTGTTCTTGTGATGAACTATTCATTTTTAATCTAATAAATCAATATCTATTGTTAAAAGTATATATACATAAAAAAATCTTGATATTATAATTAAGAGAAAAAAATAATACCCTTGAGTTCTCCTTATAACTATGATGATACCTCAGACCATCTTCCTGCGACTGTGATGATATCTTTGAATACTCTATGTGATTATTTTCGTAAGTAAAAAGGAATTTAACAATATTAATAGAAGAAAAATAGATAGTTTTTTTTTCTTTCCTTTTTTATATAAATTTTGTATCGTCTTTTACAATTTTTTTAATATTATTTTAAATGAAAATAAAATCAAGAAATTCATTTTAAAAACAAATGTTTTACTAGCCTCACCCTCTAGTCACTCCTAGACTGATGAAACTACATCTATGGTACATCCGACACTTACATAGTCTTTGTTTTGTTATTTCTATGCATTTTCAAAATAATAGTTTCCATTTGAATACAGGTTCAACCTCAAGCACTTCATGGTATTGATTGAGATGATTATGAGTCTATATCATCTGAAAGTGATAAAATTGAAAGAAGAGAAAATGCATTGACTATAGAAATCTCCAAACTACATCTAAGATGTATTAACTATATAAAAGATCCTCAGCTTTTCGTTTTCTACGCCATTTATTATATGTAAAGTTTAACATACATAGATTTTCGATGCTGTAATTTGTGGGGATGAACAGATTGATTTGTTGGACTTTGTGCATGTGTCTATGTTGAATGCCTTAACCAAAGTAGCATCAACTTTACTAGCAATAACCAATACAAATTGGAATCGGCAGTATATGGATGTTCACAATTCCATTTAACCTCAATTCATGTCATTGTGATACCAAGTCACACTCATTGTCACTTAACATTATTGCTTCTAATTAACAAGTATTTGAATCTCAATCCATCAATTAACCATGGGTCAATTAGAATGACTTGGTGCAGGAGCTGGTCCAAGTTTAAGTCCTTTTGAATTGCAAATACATATATATACAAAAATAGGAGAAATACTTAGATATTTACCATGGTTGTGAATTGGTATCCCATGTCCGCTAAAATCTTTTTCCGAGCAGTAGAGGAAGAACCCAAAATTAGCTGAAAAAAAGGGATTAATTGAGCATTACATACATAAAAAAATATCAGACTATGCAAAAGGATTTCAATAATTGAACTGAGAAAGAAGATAGACTATTCACTATAAGTATAATAAGAATACTTTCCATAACAGGAAAGAATTACCTTAAACTGAGGAGCACTGGATTCCATTTTTCGCCGGAGAGTGAACGGATTAACGGCGGGGTCCGATTGGGGGAATTTTACGGAAGGAAGTGTTACTATTTGAAACGGGTCAATTGCCCAAACCCGTTTTTTACAACTCAATAGAAGGGGAAAAAATAGAGGAATTTTCGTATATAGCATTATAATATTACTTAATTATGATTCATAGTTATAGTTTGGATGATTACATTTTGTAATTATAGTTATAATAGTATTTGTATATTTCATTATACCATTTACAATTTTTATATAGTGTTTGTATATTTCACTATACAATTCACCTAATAACGTTTGTATAATTTGCTATACAATTTGCAGTATATTTCGCTATACAATTCACAGTTTTGTATAGTGTTTGTATATTTCGGTATAAAAGTTGTGAATAATATTTGTATTATACATTATACAATTTACAGTATTTGTATATTTTATAATATGATTCGCGAATCCTTTATATGATTTGTTGTACAATTCACAGTGTTTGTTAAGTAAACAACTTTTATTTGTATGCTAAGTTATAAGATGAGATTTATGTCATACCAGTTTTATCAAGCTAATTATTTTGTTAATACTAATCACATTTCATATCAAATTCTCAATTAGATAAAACATAGTAAAAAGTTTCATTCGTTATTAAAGTGTATGAATTAACTTAAATGTATTTTTCTTTTTTATTGTGAAAAGTAATACTCGTATCAATTGAAGGTTGGACTAGCAATCATTGTTTACAATATATGAATCGAGAGAACGAAAGAGTATTTTCAACAGAAAGCTAGGAGCATGGAAACTAATCCATATAGTTATGTACCGTTTATCAAAGTTTGTTAATTCAAAAAAAATTAAAATAATAATGTTTTGTGTGTTCTAGAAGCAAACTAATCCATATAGTTGTTCATATTTGACTATTAAAATTAAAGTCAATGTAGCTTATGATTAATGTTTGTTAGTTTTAAGACTAATACTTACACATATTTATTCAGACTTATATATAACAATTAAAATATCTCATTATAAATTTATAAAATTGACTTTTTTTAAGAATCCAATTTTTTTTATATTATCTTTTTTACAATACAAGATTTTGCTATAAATTAATCCAATAAACAATAGCATTATAAATACACCATTGAATAATTTTAATTTTTTAAGTTTCTAGATAGATTAAATTAAATGTCAACTTCTAATCCACATTTTTCTTCAATTGCAAGTGTTTCAAAAGATAAAATAACAGCTTTGAACAATTTGTTTTTTTTCAAATATATGTTAGACATTTCAAATATTATACAGTTAAACCTTTTTATAATATTATTTTTTGTTTTGATACTATTTAGTTATTATAATGATTAATTATTATGTACTTATAACAAAGTTTGACATTTAAATAAGTGAAAATTACGCGGATAAATAAACATATACTAGTTAATTATGTAACATAGTTATAGTTTGAAATAGTTACAACTCGCGACTAATATTTTTGTATAATTACAATTTGAGTTTATATAGCGAACTATATCAAATACACGAACACTGCGCGAATTGTATAGCAAAATACATCAATATTGCGAATAATATAGCGAATTATATACACGTTCTGTGTGAATTGTATAGTGAAATATACAAATGTTATACAAAAGTTGTCAATTGTATATCGAATTATACAAATGATATACAAAAATTGCGAATTGAGTAGCGAATCATATAAATGTTGCGTAAATTATATAGTAAATCATATAAATGTTGCGTGAATTGTATATCTAAATATGCAAACACTGATATAGCTATAGTTACGACAAATTCCTCTTTAAATAATATTTAATTGTTATAAACAATTAAAAACATGCATAAAATTAAATTTTTTAATATTATGAAGGTAAAAATTTTAGTGTCAAATCCTTAATATAATACATCTCATATAAATAAACACTTTATATTTATATAATATTCCATATAATTTGTCTTATAGGGTATGAAAATATCAAAATATTTGATCTAGATCTTATTATTGATATATGTAATCTTAGAGCTTCTATTTTTACTAAGTTAATTAATTATTATAATATTACTTGAAAGGAAGATAAGTGATGAAAAGGTAATTTTATAAAGAGTGTACTATTATGAAAATCATCTTTCCTTTTTATTTTGTTTCAAAACGGAAATGATTCACAGTCACATAAATATTTAAGAACTATTTTAAATCACAAGTTTTAATAATAATTTTTTTTTAAAATATCGTATCAAGTCAAAGAGTGTCACATAAAATGAGACGGAGAGAATCGTAACAATTATAGTAATACATATATTTGTACAGGCTGTCGATAAGGCAATCAACTGTCATTAAATCCAGCAACATTATTGTGACAAAATCAGCATGTTGGACATGTACAACATACCACATTTTTATTTTTATGTAATTAATAAATATTATCAAAATTAATAAGATGACAGATGTCATGGTCAAATATTTCATCCCCTCTGTACATAGGAACCACCTTAGCTGTCCTGAAAAAAAGGGCAAAAAAATGTTACTAATAACAGCCATACAAATGTATAACATAAATATATATATATATTTATGCGTAGGGATGGCAATGGGGCAGGGCGGGTATAGGATGGATTGAGCTTAATCCGTAATTTTAAAACCATCCCACTCTGTCATGCATGATGATTTTTTTCATTTTCAACTCGTCCCATCCACATCGCTTAAATTTTTAAGCTCTTTTATTTCTTAATTGAATTTAATATGAAGAATAAAAATTCGTAATTTTTTTTTTAAAATCGCTAATTAATATCTCAACAACTAAATAAATATTTTTAGTTGACATTTCAACAATTGTTTCTTAATCATTAATTAAAAAAATTAATTAACATTTTGACAACTAACAAATTATCGGGCATGTCTCGTTTAAATTTTTTTTAAAAATTAAAATTAATATTTAATATAAAAATTTTTATATCTTTGCTTTTTACTAGTTACAAAAATTTAAATTTTTTCAAATTCCTATATGATTTTTTAAACCCTCATCACCGTCCCTACTTGTATGAGACAATACAAGCAATCAAATAAGATTCCTCAATCACATAAATCTTTTTGTTCTATCTTTAGCCCATTTTTTTCCTCATTTATATAATAATATATATGGATTGAATTAATTCAGATAAGTATTTTATTAATAATAAATTTTTCATTTTAAAATTCGAATGTTAGACTTTTAAATAAGAGTAAACTAATCACACCTATCAATTTCACCGTAACATGAATATCATGAATTAAAAATAAGTCACGTGTTTTTGTCTATCACATTCCGTCAAGACTCGAATATGATGAGTTAAGAGTAACTCAAGCATCTCCATCATATAGATGTAGGCTTGATTGTCTATATCCACACATTATTAATAAGTATAAGATTCAAAACCAAGTTTCGACTTCCAGTCAAATTGACTTGCATTTTAACTGCTCAAGAAGTTTGAATAGTTGTTGCTCTTTTATCCGACATGATATATAATCTATAGAAAAGACAAAACTTTACCTTGTACCTCATAGAAAGGTCTTTGTTATCGAGACAAACTCAAAATGAATGGAAGGAAAGGGGAAAAGAGAGACGTATATGCTAGTATTTTCGAATTATACGTCATTTAAAAAAATACTAATATATCTTATTTAAAGTTCCTTCCTCATATTTAACGGCATTTTCAAATCTAAATATCTTCAAATAATAGTAACCTCTTAATTGAATTTTCTTTTAATTAGCTTCACATAAATTTTAAATTTTTTATTTATATTCTTTTTTTTTCAAAAATTAAAATGTACATATTTTTAGAATATGGAGAATGATAGAAAATAACTAGTCGAAAATGGCTGTCGAGTTGTATTATAAAAGCACAGCGTTTTTACGTTTAATGGAATCTTTCTGCTCAAATTTGCCATTTCCAAAAAGTCAGCTCCAGTGATAGAAGAGAGAAGAAGAAGAGAGAGAGGTCTTCCCCCAATTTATCCTCTCTCTCTCGTTCACCGCCGCCATGGACAGAGCCGCCGGCACTCAAGTCAACACCGCGGACGGCGGTGGTGAGCCAGTCGGAGTTCAGATCCAGCAGAGTCGGAGGCTGCCGGATTTCCTTCAGAGTGTAAATTTGAAGTATGTTAAACTAGGTTACCATTACTTGATCTCGCATTTGTTGACTCTATGTTTGATTCCTGTAATGGCTGTGATTTTAATTGAAGTTTCACAAATGAATCCTGATGATATTCGTCAGTTATGGCTACATTTGAAGTATAATTTAGTCTCTGTAATTATTTGTTCCGCCGTTTTGGTTTTCGGATCCACGGTTTACATCATGACACGGCCGAGGCCGGTTTATTTGGTTGATTACTCTTGTTATAAAGCTCCTGATCATCTCAAAGCTCCGTATGAACGGTTCATGCAGCATTCACGGCTCACCGGTGATTTTGATGAGTCTTCCCTTGAGTTTCAGAGGAAGATTCTGGAACGTTCTGGACTCGGGGACGAGACTTATGTTCCTGAGGCTATGCATCAGCTTCCTCCGCAGCCTTCTATGCAGGCTGCGAGGGAAGAGGCTGAGCAAGTCATGTTTGGTGCGCTGGACAAATTGTTTGCTAATACCTCTGTGAACCCTAAGAAAATAGGTGTTCTTGTTGTGAATTGTAGTTTGTTCAATCCGACTCCCTCGCTATCAGCTATGATTGTGAACAAGTATAAGTTGAGAGGTAATATAAGGAGTTTTAATCTGGGAGGTATGGGTTGTAGTGCTGGTGTTATTGCCGTTGATCTTGCTAAGGATATGTTGCAAGTGCACAGAAATACCTATGCTGTTGTTGTTAGTACAGAGAATATTACTCAGAACTGGTATTTTGGGAATAAGAAGTCCATGTTGATACCAAATTGTTTGTTTCGAGTCGGGGGTTCTGCTGTTCTGCTGTCTAACAAGTCAGTGGATAGAAGAAGGGCAAAATATAAGCTTGTTCATGTTGTGAGGACACATCGTGGGGCTGATGATAAGGCATTTCGCTGTGTTTACCAAGAACAGGATGATGCTGGGAAAACTGGGGTTTCTTTGTCAAAAGACCTCATGGCAATCGCTGGTGGAGCACTTAAGACGAATATCACTACCTTGGGTCCTCTTGTTCTACCCATCAGCGAGCAACTTCTGTTCTTTGGTACTCTGATATTAAAGAAAATATTCAATAAGCGTGTGAAGCCTTATATTCCTGATTTCAAGTTGGCCTTTGATCATTTCTGCATTCACGCTGGTGGAAGGGCTGTTATTGACGAGCTGGAAAAGAATTTACAGCTGACACAGGTTCACGTTGAGGCATCTCGAATGACACTGCACCGCTTTGGAAATACTTCATCCAGCTCCATCTGGTATGAATTGGCGTATATAGAGGCCAAAGGTAGAATGAGAAAAGGTAACAAAGTATGGCAGATTGCATTTGGAAGTGGTTTTAAATGTAATAGTGCTGTTTGGCAGGCCCTACGAAATGTAAAGTCTTCTCCCAATGGTCCCTGGGAGGATTGCATCGACCGGTATCCTGTAAAAGTAGTCTCATAACACCGTGAAAATCATGATTAGGCAAGTTCAAGGTTATGTGTAGCTACTTCAGTGTCCAACAGCCTCTTTAAGTTATATGTACTTCATTGCTCCTCTTCTCTTGAAGCGGAGTGATGCTCTACTTCCGATTTTTTCCTTTCTAATTTTCTATTCGTGAATCAAGTATCATTTTTCCTTTTCCTTTTTTTTTTCTTGGTTAGGTTAGGGTCTTTATGCTAAATTGTGTTGTACCATTTTAATCTACTACTCCAATGACTTCATATATATGTAGCAATTCCTATTTTAATTGTAGTTATCTTCCTGATAAACATCTGCTCATTACTGAATTTATGAGTAGTGGATTTAAGTTAATATCAGGCCTCCATTATTTCTCTCTGGCAGCCAAATCATTCCATAAATGGCAGTTCATCAATTTCTATTTGTTTATATCTATTTTATATACTTTATCATCCTCAAAAGTTCAGTCCACTAAGTCCTAAGAGAGAGTCCTGTTTATCTTTTACTGGCCTAAGGTGAGATAAGGTTTGTGATTATCAGGACAATGTAGTGCCAAAGATTTCTCAGTGTTGCCTAGTTCTGGAAGTCGAATTAGTAATACTGTCAACCTGCTCTGGTGTAATTATGGGAGATGGTCTGTATTTGGACTCCTGGTGACTGCGAATTTAGGACTCTGAAAACAGTGTACTTTGAACGATCTGCAAATAACAGTTGCATATTTACGCCAGATCTTCTCCTCACCTTTTTGCTCGTTCTATTTTGGACCTACGAGCTTACCTCTGGACTTGCTTGATGTTAATTACTGTATAGTCAGGCAGGGAGAACAGCATTTGGCTGCAAAGATGTTGTTTCAAATCTGCACGTGGGAAGATTCGCCTATGTAATGTGTGGATGGATTGTAATCATTGTTGTAAAGTTTTAGATTCCTTGCTTAATGAGGCAGCAACAGACTGAAGTTTATTCATCCAAGTTTCTTTGCTTAAAGGAAGCTTCTATGTTATTTCTCGAGAAGTTTCTGGATTGGTGCATTTGATTTATATGTGTAGCATTAACATTATGGAGTACTTGCTTTCTGTTTATACTGGCGTTTTGTAGTAAGAAATGTTGATGGATTCGTTTCATGTCGTATTATGATTGCAAAACAAAGATAGAATATAAGATCTGATGGTTTTGTCAGCTTGTGTACTCCTCGACTATTTCAGTAGGTACTTGTTTTCTCTCACTAACACACGAGTAATTCTGACCATCAAAATGTAGACAGATAATAATTCTCTTTACTCCTGTGGCATAACTCTTATCCTACCCTCTAATTTCTGTGGCTGATGTTATAGAAGAATATGTAAAGCCCAAAAATGGCTTTCTGTGTCCTAAAAGGACAGAAATTTTTTGGTGGTGTTTATCTGTCCAGGCATTTTCCGGGATCAAAGGCCAACTCATTTGGAGGATAAAATTAAAGATCAATTCATTTGAAAGATAAATCGTTCCAAATGATTGGAATTAAATAACTATACTATACACCAAATTGCATTGAGTGCTTAATGAAGGGTAATTTCACAAGTGGGATCTGGGAAAGGTAAAATGTACGCAGACCTTACCACTATCTCATAGAGATAGAGAAACTATTTCCAGAAAATCCTCGACTCAAGAATGATAATCTAAAATACAACAGCCAAAAAAAGGTCAACAAAGCCAAGCATTTATTTTTCTTATTACCTAATCTTAGATTCTGACTAAATGCCAGGGGAATTTGAATATTATCATCATGAAAGCGACTTGTGAACTGCAGCCAAACGTGGAAAACTCCTGAATTAAACTTAAAATTATTATACATAAAAAAAGAATTTTAAATCATATAACCGATGGTATAATTTATACTAAGAAATCACTCAAAGATATCCACAAACAAATATTCCACGATCATGTTATCTAAAAAATAAAATGTCATCTGATATATCTAATATAATAATAGAAAAAAATGTGTGTAGCTATGAAAGTTATTTTTGGTCACAGGGAAAACATCTTTTTACATAGTTTTGTATATCCTTCTTTCATGCAATTTAAATATGCTTTATAAAATGCTAAGATCATATGTTATACAGTTAAATTTTTTAAAAGATGCTTGAAAAATGGAATAACCAGGACGAAAGAAAGAACTGTTCTGGGCCCCTAAATGTTAATGGTGTCATTCATAATGAGACAAGCATGTGGTCTCCCTATTTTACTAACTCCGTCATTCTATAAATATTTGTATCATATTATACAAACATTTATTAAATTAGGATAGATTTAATTATTTTTTATCCATTTTACCTCACCATTAATTAGTATATTAATGATTTTCTTCTAACTTAATTTAATATACATTGATATAAATAAAAGGTAAAATGGTAAAATTCATTAGTGCATTAATAATTTCTTAAAAATCGTGTAAAATGAAAAGTGTTAATATAATATGGGACAGAGGGAATATAGTTTTAACTAAAAAAAAAATTGCGTCAAAATAATTAAAAATTAAAAATAATAATTAGTACGCTATACGATACTCTCTTTGTTTATTTTTACTTATCCATGTTTGACTTAGCACACCTCTTAAGAAATACTAATAAATAGAGGAACAATTTTATTATATTATCCCTATTAATTATTAGTCATTTAAATATTACAAATATTTTTTTTTAGTGAAGTGTGACAGCCGGTCACTTGATCTTGCAGAAGGGTCTAGTTTCCTCCCCTTTTGCAAGATCAAGTGGGGGCCGTCACAGAAGGCTGTAAAAAAATTAAAAGGACCAAAGAGTTACAAGTATATTAGCATACTATTTCTTAAAATTTCTGTGTTCTTTGCACATTTAATCATCTTCTTATGACCATCTCTCTAGGTTGCACAACCCCTTTTGATCGTTCTATTCGTGCTCGAAAAACAACCCTATCGATCTGCTCCTTTTAATGGACATTCTTAGCCGTCCTCTAAGGGTTAACGACTTTTGTGCAGCTGTTGCGCCCTTGCTTATTGCTTCCAAGCCGGAGCTTGCTGAGCAGTGAAGTGGTCCATGAAGGTTAAATAAAACTCGTGTATAACGTTTACAACCAAAAAATATATGAGTAAATGCATCATTATAAAAAGGTTTTGATGACTGTTAATACACCAGAACATAGGTTAATCAGAAACAAAGATCACAAAAACACCTGAATTAAAGAATGCATTTTTCATTTTAGCACATTATTTTAAACTGAATGATATATTCAGCCTTATAATATACAAAAAAAAAAAGGAATTAAATCTTACAGTATAGTACAGCATGTGGCAAGAACAAGATGAAATGTACACTCAGAAGTAGCATGTGCAAGTGCAAGTGCAACTGACTCTGTTCTATATATGTGAAAACTTGCAACTTTTGCACAAGGGAAATTGAGTTTGTGACAAAAAGAACAAGGGAGTACAAAGAACAGTGGGAAAAAAAATGGATTTTTCATCTGAAGGAAAGCTGAATTTCCTCCAGAGTTCTGCCTTTCGTCTCCGGTACCCAAATTGCCACGAACGCCACAGTGAAAGCACACATAATCATGTAAATAGTGAAGGTTCCTGGTAAAAGATGTGCAGATATTAAGTCAGTTCAGGTTTAAGAAACTCATGTTTCTGGCGTGTTAATAGTGTGTACATCAGTAACAGAGCCACCTTTAATCTATAGGTAAAAAAGAATCTGTGTATATATACATATATATATGCACACAATATGTCGAAGATCTGTGTTTAACTTCTTTATATTCTGACTCTCAGTAAAACTTTTGATTCCGCCACTGGTGCATAGAGTGAGGGAATCTTATGCTATGGGGACCAAAATGTCTAAACCTGTGGTGTAAGGTGGAGAGAGAGATACCTCCACTGCTCCAAGCCATAAGCAACGGTGCAGTCACTGTTATTATCCACGAGAATAACCAGTTGGCTAATGTTGCTGTACTTCCAGCGAGGCCTTTGATCTTGATTGGAAGAATCTACAATACCCAATGCACGTGATAAGTTCAAAAAAATTCTCAACGTTGTAAAGCAAGCATGAAAAATTCATCAACAATTGCCCCCAGCATTCCAGATCAGTCCTAAATGAGAAGTGTCTGCCATGTCTATCTACATGAATGGGGTCTCGGAGACTCATCAATAGATGGAAAATGATCTCTGACTGAACAGACAGGTAATTAACCACCTTAAAGTGCAACATACAACTTAAAGTCGACCAAATTGAGAGCAAAGTAGCTTAGTGTGCAACATACAACTTAGCACTATTAAAGGTCGAACAATAGCTGCTATTCAAACTGTATCTGATAATTGGACCAGCTCCAGTTGCTCAGAAATTGTCAAAAACAGGTACCAAGAGAATTCAACAGCAAGCTGGAATTTAGCGTACATGATAGATGAAAAAGTTAAGTACCTCAGACATTATAAGCCATGGAATTGGGCCCATTCCAAGCGAGAATGAAATAATCATGAACTGAAATGAGAAGTTGGTCAGGAAAAATGAATATATGTTACTTTAAGCATGTATTTTCAACACAGATTGTTCGCATCGAGAAGCGTACTTACCACCACCCCAACAACTGATACTATTCCCAATATACCATAGAGGGTAGAGTCCTCAGATACATAACCCTGATCAAATATAAAAGAAGATATGATGAGAAAGATGACAAGTGCAGTTCATGTCTAAATCAACTCGTTCTACTAAACTACCTTTAGATAGAAGGAAGCAGCAACAATTAGGAGACTAAAAGCCATTCCAGCAGAGGAGATCTACAAAAGAGCATTTGCCTTATAAGTTAGCTCAAAAGTTAGAAAAATACACATTTAAGTTCTGATTTTTCTTAAAGCTTACAATTAATAAAACTCTACGTCCGGTTTTATCCACCAACCATGTAGAAACTGCAGTTGCAACAACCTACACATTGAAAAAGGCTTTTCTTTTCAGTTGAGTTACTATGAGGGACATCAATGAACTTTGATTGCACAAAAGAAATGCAAGCAAATGCTACGTAGAAACAGAAACTCTTTCCCTTCCTTTCTAAATAATATGCATGCTTGGAAATTAAAGAAGAGAAACTAAAATAGCAAAAGCTGGACCTGGATAGCACCGACGCCAAAAGTTGCAGCATTACTTGAAGAAATACCTGTGAAGTTTAGATGGCTAAATTAGTGAGAGACTTGTATCACATGAAGAGAGTTGTAGATCATTAGGGATTTTTTTTTTCTATTTGCACCGGGTGTCCGAGTCTCTTAGAGCCCCGACTGATCTCGGGGGTGCAGAGGCCCTCGGCAAGGAGTTTCCCGCAAGTGCACCACGGTTAATTTAGGTTTTACCTAGTCCGATGGCCCTTAGAAATTGTTTGCACCCAGTGGGTTTCGAACTTGAGACCTTGAAAGGGAGCAAACCCCAAGGCTCAAGTCAATTGCCACTAGGCCAGGGATTTAAATAGACATAATACATAGATAGACACTTCAACTTGGTCTCAACTGACAACTAAACACTTCAACTTTGAGTATGCACATTTAGACATCTCAATTTGTCTCCACTATGTCAGTTGAATACTCCAACTTACAAAATGATCATCTAGACACCTCTAAAACTTATATGTGACATTAGCATCGAGTGTCTACAAGACAATGAGGACAAGTTGGAGTGTCGAGTTGCCAGGTGAGACCAAGTTGAGGTGTCTAGATGTACACTCTCAAAGTAGTAGTGCGTGCTTGCCGGTTGAGGCCAAATTTGAGTGTTTATATATTTTGCCATTTAAATAACTTCCTGAATGAGATGAAAGTATCAATCTTATTCAATTAGTTTGTTTCAGGGGTTCATGAGGCAAAAATATTATAGTGCAATTCCGTTTTGCCAGCAGCAGATCATAACAAAGAGGTAGATGCTACACAACACACTAAGCATGACACTTCTTTTTTAGGAGATAAATGCTACAGCTACTTCCATCATTTAACAAATGACAAATACAATTGCTTGATTAATGCTATCTACCTACCAGCAGACAGGAAAATGTTGCTGGAATAGAATATAACACCGTTGATTCCTCCCAACTGCTGCAGGATAAGTAGCCCAATTCCTACCTAAAGAATGAAAGATTAAAAGATTGACAAAAGCAGGGACATAGACTAACATGAGGACTCCAATAACAGCATGAAACGTCAAAATACCATGAGAGGAAACCAATATCTTCTATGTTTGAGATCCGCAAAACGCATTGCTGTTCTTCGGTTTGTTGATGATGCTACAGACCTCTACACACAAAAATATTATAAAATAAAACCTATACTTTTAAATACAAATTTAGCAACAAGCTTCAAGTGGAATTGCACATGTAGCAACAAGGCTGCTTTATATGGTCTTTCCAAACAATTTACCTTAATTTCATTTACTTCAATGGTAATGTCAGCATCAAACCCTCGAAGAACTTGTAATGATGTTTCAAAATCTTCTGTTAAACCCATTTTGGCCTATGTTTCAGATAGAAACTTAACTGAGACAAACAATCAAAGCCTCGAAGAAATTACGCAAAAACATAGATATAATGGAGCTCACCAACCACCGAGGAGACTCGGGGATGAAAAATAGTCCAGGTATCAGTACTAGGCAAGGCAATGCTCCTATAAGAGAAAAAATTTAGTTAAAATGCAACTGAACAATTCCACAATGCTCTGCAGCTCTGCCATGGTCAATATGCCAGCTCATTCGAAGTTCAATCCAGAAACTCTTAGGTAACATTTTGTTTTAGAGATGATTACCCATAAAGAAGAAGAAGAAACATAATCCTCTCTTCCAAAAAGTGAGAAAAAATAATTTTCTATTAAATTTCTTTGGAGTGACATATCAAATCCCTTCGAGTCTTTTAGCCTATGACACATTTCCTCTTTAATGACATCCACTGGCTAACAGGTCCTTACATATTGGTGATGCAGGAAACTCCCAGCTCCTCCATCTAGGCAAGGTGTGAGGTTCAGTCTCTGTTAATTCAATTACACTATGCCAAAAATGTGCTGGTATAAAGATGCCAACAAAGACTGTAATTTTGGAAGCACAATGGTGTGGCCTAATGGTCAATGAAGTAGGAGGAGAACCATGAGGCGTCAGGTTCAATCCCAAAAACTCTATTTTGTTCCGTCCTATCTCCTAAGCCTTGGTTAGCAAAGTTATCCACTACTTGTGTTGGTGGGAGGTAGCAGGTACTCGCTGGAATATTCCAGACGCCCAAACTGCACCGAACACCACCACCATTAAGAAGAAAAGGACTGTCATTTTAAACAGACATACTGCTCAACTAACAGAACACAAGTAAGTCTTAGGTACTTCAACTTAATTAACTTTTTCTTGGGGGTTGGGTTGGGAGAGGGGGCGAGAAGGGGCTGTCTTCCTATGCGGATTCACAGAGGTACTATTATATGACTTCAATAACCATATATTGTAGCCTAATGAGAGTATTCAAGAATAATGATCATTACCAAGAACAGCAAGCACCCTCCAATTTACAAAAAGTCCCAGTAAATAGGCCAACATGATCCCAATTGTAACAGAGAGCTACATCAAGAAAGAAATGATAGCTGATTAAGCAGGCATAGGGAGCTTTGATATAACGAAAAATAAGTCTATAACTAAGCAAACCTGGTTAACAGACCCTAGACCTCCTCTCAAATTTTGAGGAGCTATCTCAGCAATATATACAGGGACCTAAAAACACCAAAAAGTAGGAAGCTAAAGCATTAAGTTTTGAGGATGTTGGTGCATCCAATAACTGTAATAAAAAAAGATTTATTACCACATAAGAGATTATTCCCACACCAAAGCCTTCCAACAATCTTCCCATGTATAGAAAGGAAGGATCCTGAAATATATTGGTAAGGACAGTCAAAAGGAAATACAAGAAAATACATGTCAACGTAGGTTATCGAGGTACCGTATAATATACTTCAAGTAGAATACTTACTTTGGCAAATGAGATGGCAAGCCAACCAATGATATTAGGTATAGCAGCTATCATTAAAGACTGCAGTAGGAAAAAAGGACTTGAGCATCCACTTTAGCAACACTGGAAATACACAGAAATATGGTAAATGGAAAACAAGAATATTAATTGAGGCAATAATCTTACCCCTTTTCGCCCAATGTACTCCGAAATTTGACCACTAGATATTGCACCGACCATAGCACCCACATTTGATAAAGAACCAAACAAAGAGAACTGAAAAGATTATCTTAGTCAACAATAACTCTGAAAAAAACTGAAGTAAGATACAAATCAAGAATCACTCTTGCAGACCTCAGAGACAGTGAGCTTCAGATCTTTGGTAATTGCAATTTGCGTAGGTGATGTGTAGCCACACTTCAAATGCAACAAAAACAAACATGTGATCAAATAGAGATACATATGCAAATATCCATTGCAGCAACATAAATTATGCAGGCCAGCCAATAAATGCAGGCACAAAAAGGAAATTTCCATTTTGGATATATTAAGGCTATAAGAATGACATAAAAAACTGTAATCCCAATAAAGATGCTACCTTTTTTTCCAATTTTGATCCCTTTACCACAACAAAAGAAACTTAAAGGCTATTGTTATTCAAACTTATCCTCTTCAACCAAATCTGAAGTTTCAGGTTAATTTCTCATATAGCCGATATTGGTTAATCACTCAACCAATAGTTGTTATCTCAAAAAGTCACTTTTCTTCTTGATTCTAATTTTTTTTCAATAAAGAAAGTGACTTTCAGAGATAATAGTAACTATAAGTTGAGTGGCCAATCATATGAGAAATCAACTCTTGGAGTTTCTCCTATGATATTGGGAAGGTAAATAGACATGTAGCCAACATTGAATAGTTGACCTCCTCATCTGAAAACTTAAACTGATAAGAGAGAGCACATAATTATTTACTTAATTATGTCTTCAACCGCGCAAGGGCAAGCAAACAGAAGAATCTGTTTGACATAACATCTTGTAAATTCCAACAAATATACAACCTTTTACCCCAATTGTGAATCCTTTACCACAACAAAAGAAGCTAAAGAATTCATTTTTATTCAAAAAGAACTATCTTTTCTCATCAACCCCAATTGTGAAACCTTTACCACAACAAAAGAAGCTAAAGACTTCATTTTTATTGAAGAAACTGATCATTTCTCATCAAACTTGAAGCTTCTAACAGGATATTAGGCAGGTAAACAGACATGTACAAAGAAACACAGCAAAGTAAAGAACTTGAATAAAGAAATGGGAAATTACAGTGAAACCAAACTGGATTGGACCCAAAGCAACGATGAGAACACAAGCAAGAACAGAGATAGAACTATCACGAATAACTTGGGAAGAACCCATCATACTGGACTGTCTTGACCCCATACGATACCAACTTCCAGTATGCAAGAATGGCTTCTTCAGATCCCCTTCATTATTCTCTTCTCTAAAACTCATTTTTCCAAATTTTTGGTCAACCCCTTTTCTCTACAGTTCTTAAAATTTGAACTAGTAGATCAAGAAGAAGGAAGGAAGCTGTTTAAAGTGATGGGAGTTGGCAAGAATCTTGATGTTAATCGTTTTCAGAAAAGGGAATTAAACAGATATACTTAAAGAAGACTTGAGATAGCAAAAGGGGGAGAGTTTTTTTTTTTGGCAAGTGAAAAGGAGGAAAAAGATGACAAGGACAGCAGCAACTGAATTTTAAGCTAGTACAGTATATTTTGTATGTTAGGTGAACATAATTATTTGAGTTTTGATATTTATAATAGAGTTGGATCAAATATAAATTTGCATCAGAGAAAGTAATTGAATGTTGATGTAACAAAAGTGGTATGGTATCTTAAACGGATGCTAGGCGATATCCCACACTTGATCCAATTATAATTTAGTTTTTCCTATCGAACTTGTGTAATATTATTTATATTTTTTTATGTGATTTACAAATTATTGCATAGAAACATGTTTATTTAGTGTGCGCGTGAAAAATAATTACCGTAAATTTTCTTAATAATTTCTGTAATATTTTTAAAAATAAATAAAAAAATATTTATCATTTCATTACAATTTTTATTTGCCTTCTGCAAAAATGTTTTTCAATGATGTTTTCACAAAAATAGATGATTATGATAGCTTATAATAGTGTGATTTATTTTTAGGAAGGGACTAATTGACATGCAACTTGCATTTGCTACAAAATGATTTGGTAATTAATCCACACATTTAATTTAATATTATCCAAAACAGTGACTCTTCTTAATGATTAGCTGAGCTAGCTAATGTGATACTCGTTGTTTTTATTTTTATTCGTCACTATTTCACAGGTCAAATCACATGAATTTTGATCAACATTTTAAGATGTATTTATTCATCATATTGATATGAGAAGGATTGCAACTTATAGAATTTTTCGTATAGTTTTCAATCATCTAAATTTTATATTTCGAATATTGCTTAAATTTAGCTTTGAAATTTAGTCAAATTGACCTCGAAGAGCGAAATAGTGACTAGTAAAAGTGAAAGAGAGGGAGTATATGACATGATAAACCAATATATTATTCATCAAAACATGTTGAAGTATATGTTATATGGCCCTTTATGCGGTGCAAATACTTTTTTTTAAATGATTTTTCACTCAATATTTAATATTCATAATAATATTTTGAAAAGCGTGTTTTCTAAAAACAATCATATTCAGAACTTAAATTCAAGATTTATGTTATTAAAGAAGAAAACTGATGCACTAAAATTTTCATTATGTGTAGAGGTTAAAGAAAGTCTTGATCATAAAAAATTATTATACGTAAATACAAGCAACGTTTTGCTGACATATAATAATACAATAACTTACCTGAATTATTTATTTCACAAAGATTATCTAGAAAATAAAATAAAAATCACAATAATTATGCCTAATCTTCAAATAAACTAAAATTCTGTTCAATTCTTTTAATTAATAAAAAGGACAAAATATGATTCAATCAAAATAATTCGAAATATAATAATAACATAATTGATATTGTCTTACAGTCACTCGAAACATTAAATTGACATCTTGATCTGCTTGTAATACAGCTAAAGTTGTCTTCTTTTTTTAAAAAATTTTATAATTAATTCTTGGTCAACAATTAACTTTTCATGTTCTTTTGCCACACCCTAAAATATTTAATAATAGTTTTAGTTATCTTAGAAAAATTAGCACGTGAGAGATTAAGCATAGTTTCTTCCATATTTATTTAATTATTTCCATGAATTATTAGTTGGTAAGTACTTTGTGAAGACCTTAAAATTGATTAAAAATTTCTAATTTTGATTAAAACAAATTAAAACGTGGATACCAACTACTTTACAATCATAAAGGATTGCATTTGGATTTTCCAGGTGCATATCTACTCATCATATCTTTTTATTTTAATCAAACTTCATATAAATTTCATCATAATTTTTTTAATTTTTTTCTGAAGTCAAACTCTAAAAAAATTTTGTTTTGATTTTTTTTTAAAAAATATAATAAAATATAATTAATCAAATATTACAAATTTTCTCAGTAACGTTTATCTAATTTGTATTTCTGAATAAACTAAATAAGATAGAAATTACGCTCATTGATCGATACATGTGCTATTTAAGTTATTTGACTTGTAATCAATATTAGCAATTCTTAATAAACTCATGTGAATGTAGCATTTGGCTTAAAGAATGCAACAATAATTGGCCTTAAAGAAATCCCATGTTCTTACCTCAAATATAGTTATTTCTCTCGAAACACAAGAGTATTAAAATATTAAGAAGATAATTATTGAATGATTATCAAAAAAGAAATGAAATTATCCGATAAATTCTAAATTTTACAATTTATATGAATGTCATGTGAACTTAACACTTATTTTTATTCAAAATTTTGTTAAGGATATCAAATGTGATCCATTTTAGTAAAGTCAAAAAGCTAAAAATGCTCATGTTATAGATTAAAGAATGTGAGATAGTAAATAAAGTTTTATAGCGAAATTCATATTAATCGAGCTTCAATATCCACGGCACCGGAAAACCAAGAAGGAAAAAAGTGTTAACAGTGACCACCATCGAGCTGACTGCTGACACTTCACTCACTTACAAAGCTGAGAGTTTAACGGTGACCAAAAAATCCCATTTTTCTGTTTCCTTCAAATCTCCATTGACGATTTTGTCTGTTAAATCCCACAATTAATCTCCATTTTCAAGCTTCCATTCCTTCATCCATGGCTGAAGAATCAGAATCTGCATCTGAACCCCACCCTCCCACCCACACCTCAACAAACCCACCATCTACCGACGGCATTAATGTTGTACCTCTTCAAGCTCATTCACCACCCACCAAACTTCCTTCTCGACCCAGAAAAATCCGCAAGCTTTGCAATACTGTTGATCCCTCTTTACCCAAAACCCAGATTTCCACCATCGTACCAAGAATCGTTTCTCGTTCACTTTCTTGTGAAGGTGAGCTTGAATCGGCCATTAATTACCTCAAATCCTCCGACCCATTACTCTCTCCATTGATTGAAACATACCCACTTCCCACACTGGAGCTTTTTCAGCCCCCTTTTCTTGCCCTTACCAAAAGCATTCTGTTTCAGCAGCTGGCGTATAAAGCTGGGTCATCGATTTACACTCGATTTATATCTCTTTGTGGTGGGGAATGGAGTGTAGTTCCAGATATGGTTTTGGGTTTAACCCCACAACAGCTTCGTCAAATTGGGGTATCTGCTAGAAAAGCAAGCTATTTACATGACCTAGCTAGGAAGTACCAAAATGGGATTTTGTCGGATAAGTCAATTGTGGAGATGGATGATAAATCTCTTTTTACAATGCTTACTATGGTTAATGGAATTGGGTCTTGGTCTGTTCATATGTTTATGATTTTTTCACTTCATAGGCCGGATGTGTTGCCCATACATGATCTTGGTATTAGGAAAGGGGTGAGAATGCTATATGGTCTTGAGGATCTTCCTAGGCCATCACAGATGGATCAGTTGTGTGAGAAATGGAAGCCTTATAGGTCGGTAGCTTCATGGTATATTTGGAGGTTTGTAGAGGCAAAGGGGGCAGTTTCAAAAGCCAATGTGGTAGGGAATTCTGATGTTAGTTTACAGCAGCAGATGTTGTCAATGCAGCAGCAGCAACAACAACATCAACCGAATCAGCAGTTCTTGGATCCTAGTAATGGGATTCTTAATGTTGGGTATGTTTCCCTTTCATGTCTAGTTTGCCAGTAATCGTGCAATAATTGCTATGCATCTTTTCCTGAGTTTTTCCATATATGTTCATTGCATTCTAAATAGTATGTAGTGACGGTTATCGTTAGGGGAAAATTGGTGGATTACTTTTGTTAGTTGAGATAAATGTACCATTAACCTATATGACAATGTTGAGTATTGATGCCATGTGGGAGCGTCATGATTTTGGTTATTTTGGGGAATCAAAGTTTTGTTCTGGAACTTCAGAATGATTGGTGCGTAAAATTCCTAGAATAGTAGCTGGGAGAGGACTCGCCCTCTGGAGAAGAGTAAAGTAGCACTGACATTAATGCATAATATTTTAATGCCATGGCCCATGGTACCTCATTATTGAAGCCATTAAGTCTTTCAAATGAATATTCAAGTTTGTACGCATTTCTTTTAGCTTCTAGTTAGGCAACTTTTGCCAGACCTGGCTTGTAGATTCACCTCTCTTCTATGGATTGGAAATCAAATATACTCAACATAATCGTAGGTTGAATTACCCTCATATACTTTCTTGAATCTTCTCCCATGTTTTAGCTGGTTACTAGTCAGATGTTTTAATCCTTTCCTTTATTTTCCCTGTTTCTTTCAGGTAAAAACTTGTCTCTGCAATAGTTTAGTTACAGTGTGGTTAGGTTAATCTCAAGGTGGTGCTACTTTGTTAGTAAAAAGCTTAAAACAGAAAAGAAAAGAAACATTAAGGAATAAATCACCACAACCAAACAAAAGCCTAGAAACAGTTACAGTTGCCCTATCAAATCTATTAAAGAAACCTCCTCTTCTGAAAGCATTCTTTACACCAAAAGTCCCATCTTTGATTAACTATTGACCTATCAAATCTATTCTTGACTGTGAAAGTCCCATCTTTGCTTGGATTCAAATACAATTTGTCCTCTGCTTCTGATAACCCCTAAAACTCCTCCAAAGACTTAAAAAACTCCGCTGCCCTTTCAATTTCCCAATCATTTAGAGCCCTCCTGAAAATAATGTTCCATAGAGCCCTCCTGAAAATAATGTTCCATTCTTGTAATCTCTCAGCTGTAGATAAATAAGCATTTGGAGAAGTTGAGATGTTGAACAGATCAGGGAAAAGATCTTTCACACATCCATGCCCAAGCCAGTTGTCTGCCTAGAACAAAGTCTTTCTACCATTACCAACCTGGATATTTGAGTTCTTTAACAGTGCGTGCCAATGAGATCTGATGGATCTCCACACTTGTAATCCATAAGGACTGTTAACAGGATTTCTGCACCACATACCTTCTTGACCATATTTGTCGAGAATTACCCTTCTCCATTAGCTGTCCTCTTCCATAGTACACCCGCATAGCCATTTCATAAGTAGATTTGTATTTTGATCATTTAAGTCCTAATTCCCAGACCTCCTTTTGATTTGGTGGTGATCAATCTTCCTCCAAACTAGTTCAGGGCTGAGCTTTATCCTCGACTTTAGTCATTTCGAGTTCTCTTTACCCTCTGGCTCAGAATATGGAACCATTTCAACCAAAAAAAAAAGAAAAAATAAAAGAAAGTGCTATTTACCCCAATCCCTTTTAACTAAACAACTTTTCCATGACTTTCAGGGACTCCAATATGATGCCTATACTTATGGATGTACTAACTATGTTCTTAATTCTAATGAGCAAGTAGGCATTTCTCCCCCAATAAAGTTCTAATGAGAAAGTAAACACAATTGATTGAATTTCCCATATTGAGAGAGCCAAGTGATTTAAGGAGCTAAGGATGTGAACAACCAAGTATGAATCTGGTGGAATTTAAGAACTTGCTAATTGGAGAAGAGCGGGTCTGATGAGGGAACACCTAAGTTATGCCTTTCATTTTCTCGACATGTGCTTCACAAGTTTATTCCATCTAAGTTATTGTTAGATTTATATTTTTAAAAAAATTTATACACATTCTTGAAATAAAGATTGAAAATATAAAACATACAAGTATTTGGTTCATTAGCAATGACCTGTTGATTCCACAGCGATTCTTAACCTTTCTTGGCATTTTGTAAGGTCTTTTTTTTGGTATACTACTTGTATATGGGAGTTTTCCCCTTTTATTGATGAAATTATTCCTTGAGGAATTTTTTGTCATTCTTTCTGGTTCAATAATTTTGGAAGTGCCACAGGGCCTGTGGATTTTTCTTTTCCCTGAGGAGGTTGAAAGTGGTCGTTTAAGGCACTGGAAATCCATACGGGATCAAGTTAGAACTAGTCCTAATCAGCTGCCAGTAAAATGAGGCACTTGAAAAGATTAACGGAAACTTATGGCAAGTTGTTTGTGCCATAATCAGTACAAACACAAGCTATTGGGAAGATGAGCAACTGAATTTATTTATCCGTCTGATCTCTGTAGTGGCAGATCATAATCTAGAAGTATGTAAAGCATAGTAGTCAAGGCTGTGGTTTAGTGAGCAATTAAGTGAGTGCATACAAACCAGGATTCAAATGCCAATCGAGTCATTAGATGATGTAGTCCCATTTGCTTAAGCCTTGGACAGTAGGATTACCTGTACTGATGATAGGGGGAGGTAGCAAGTACTCGTTGAATAGTTGAGGTATGCCTAAGCTGGCCCAGACACCACATTATGGGGTTGGCCCGGGGGGGGGGGGGGGGGGGGGA
>JBCEWC010000181.1:43716-72289 GCA_038996855.1 Solanum aculeatissimum
CCCCCCCCCCCCCCCCCCCCCCCCCCCCCCCCCCCCCCCCCCCCCCCCCCCCCCCCCAAATAATACAACTTCGAATATTCTCCAAAAATTTAACAAAACCAAGTTTTGAACCCATGAATGCAAAATGCAATGGATTCAAGATAACAAATTTAAATCTTGAATCCGCCTTTGATATTGACAGAATTCTGAAGGGCAAGATCAGTTCCCCCACCTCTTTTGTTTTTTCCTTGATATAGATTCATTTTAGCCTCTTTTTTTGTAGCTACAACCCTATTAGTTTCTTGTTTTGCTAATCTTTAAGTGATCAATATACAGGGCATGTGCATGGGGACAGTAATTTTGAAGTCACATGATTGTCAGTGGCAGTGAAGACTTTTTTTGGGATAGCAAATTGCTGAAATGTTAGCCATAGGTTGTCTACATGTACTGAAAATTCTGGAAAATCAAGCTGAAAACATTGTAAATTCTCTTCGTAAGTTCAACAACTGGTGTTGTAACTCATCTCTCTTTTCGGAAAACTTTCACTTGACATGTTTAAGATTACAAGATTAAAGAGTATTTTGGTACACTATATGTATCTTTAGTTTTAGACCACAAGATTCGTACGTTTTCTTTACTGAACTCCATACCAAATCAAAATCAAACAAACAAATTCAAACGGAAGGAGTATTAACTTCTAAGATGCTATGCCAAATAGAAATATACAAATTTTGCGCGAATCATATTGGTATCAAAAGATATACCAAGGTACCAATATATTGCAAACTTAACAAAACTTTCTAAAATATAATTTCTGCATGTATAAAAAACATTATATTATAAATATTGATGTAGCAACATAGGATAAATACGCGGCAATTTGTCTGAACTCTAGAAAAATGGTATCCTAGGTAATAACGTAGTAATAATTTAACATAATAAGACATGGAATTGACGAGGCTATTGATGTATATATCAGAATATATACAGAATATACCATCAGTATATACATAAATTATTAGAAAAAGAAGAACTTTTTTTCTTAGTCCCAGTATGTAGTATATATAACAACTGCTTGAAAAAATTGCTCATACAAAATCCAGCAAATCTCTGCAAATACACGTGAGATTATAGCCATGAACTATGAAAATTATGACCCTTTTTTCCCTGACCAACCTGTAGTGGATCTTTATCTTCCAATATGGGCTAAACTTCCAAGTTTTAAGTCCAAACCAGCTTTCATTTGGGCTGAAGATGGTCCAGTAATTCAGTTTTCATCCCTCACTTATGAGGAACTAAATAGTTCAGCCCAATGTATTTCTTCAGAATTGTTACTTAGTTTAAGAAGAAATGATACTGTTCTTGTTTTATGTTCACCAGGACTTGAATTTGTTGAGATGATTTTTGGTTGTCAAAGGGCTGGACTTTTGGCTGTTCCTATTAGCCCTCCTCATCCGTCTTTTTCGAATGGTAATTGGCACCATTTACTTAGAGTTGTGTCCCAAACAAGGCCTAAAGCTGCTATAGCAACACGCGATTACATCAAACATGTTGAGAAGTATGTTGCAAGATCAAGTAATAAGAAGTTGTCCGAGGCCTTGAAGAAGGTTCGATGGATTTCAACCGAGGATTTAAAGGGCAAGAAAATGAAAATGCAATTGGAAAATGTGAATTTTGATAGTTGCTTTAAGTATAATGGTTGCAATGTTGATGATGTGTACTTAGTTCAGTACACTTCTGGTACAACTGCTATTCCTAAGCCTGTTTTGGTGACTGCAGGCTCTGCAGCTCATAACGTTAGAGTTGCAAGGAAATCTTATGACTTTCACCCGAATACAGTTGTTGTCTCATGGTTACCTCAGTACCATGATTGTGGACTCATGTTTTTGTTGTTGACAATTGTATCAGGGGCAACATGTGTGTTGACATCCCCTAATACATTTGTCAATCGTCCTAGAATATGGCTTGAATTGATTTCGGAGTTCAGGGCAACTTGCACTCCTGTTCCTTCATTTGCTTTACCACTCGTGTTGAAACGTGGTCATGTTGAGGCAACTGTCACAGGAACTGTTAGCAATCCAATTAGTCTGTTGAGCTTGAAGAATTTGATCATTGTTAACGAGCCAATCTACAACGATCGTGTTGAAGATTTTGTTGAAGTGTTTAAGCCTTTTGGGCTTAATCCTTTGGCTATTTCTCCTTCATATGGCTTAGCTGAGAATGGGACCTTTGTTTCAACATCATGGAGAGGTAGTAATGACAAGTTTTCGACGTATAAAAACCTCTTGCCAAGTGCTAGACTTGACGAAGATGCTGACATTGAAATCTTAGTTGTGAATGAAAAAAATAATGAAATTGTCGAAGATGGAACTGAAGGAGAAATATGGATTTCATCTCCTAGCAATGCTGTTGGATATTTAGGACATCCATCTTTAACTCAACAAGTGTTCAATGCCAGACTTAAAAACAAGACAGGACATTGCTATGTTCGAACAGGAGATAGAGGAGTTGTCGAAGGAGAACAAAGATTTTTATACGTGACAGGACGATGCTCAGACATTATTAAACTCCCAAATGGACAAGATATACATCCACATTATATAGAGACATCAGCTTATAATAGTTGTCCGAGTTTCCTAAGAGGCGGTTGTGTTGCAGCGTTTGAGATGTCTGAATCTGAATACACATCTGTAGCTGTTGTCGCGGAGATACAGAGGAAAGTTGAAACAGAGAGTGATATGTTTTTGAAGCAAATATGTGAAGGAATAAGAAAAGGAGTAATGCAAGAAGAAGGTGTTGGAATTGGACTTGTGGTACTTGTTAAGTTTGGAAATGTACCAAAGACTACTTCTGGGAAAACACAAAGATGGCTTGCTAAGTATAAATTTATGAAGTCACAAATGAATATTATTATGCAAATGAAGTTTGATAATAATGGTAATAGAGTTCAAAGTATAATGCAAAAAGTGCTAGTTGTGGAAGAAGAAGGAGGAGGGGTGTTTTTGGCTCCAACAAGTAGGACTTTGAAATCATCTCTTTAATGGTTGGTTGCTACGCGGGATAAGGTGAAACATTTCAAGATTAAGTTTCATATTAGATTTATACAATCAACCAAACATACTATAAATCTAATTTCAAACATAATACTGAATATCCACTATGTACCAAACGCCGCTAAAAATTAGCTTGTATGAACATATGATCCCTAAGTTTTTTGTAATATTATTTTGATTAATGTGTTTTATGTATTATGTATTGACCTACATGTTTTGATGTATTTTGTTTTTTTATATCTCAAATGAGTGAAGATATGGCTAGAGGCAATCAAAGGTCTGCACAAAAGCACATGAAAAAGAGACAAAAAAGAGGATATTTAAAATTTGATATCAATTAATTTTATTTTGTTAAATTCTTATTATTAAAAGCTGGCAAATATAGATATAAAAGGAAAAAAAATAAAGAATGAGAAAAATAGTATTACAACTATTTCCATAATTTAAGCCTGTGTTGGACAAGTATTTTTATATTACGAATTCAATTTAGCATTTAAATATGTTTGGTTAAATTATGATTTGAAATTTCAAATTATAATTGATATAAAACTAAAGTTTGTAGGAGTATATTTTTTCATAAACATGAAAACTTCATAAATTGTGAAAATTATCTGAATTATTTCTCGAATACTTATATAATCTCACGAGGAACAATAAGTCATAGTTCATAAACAAAATACCAAAGATAAATCATATATCTTCATGTACCTCACATAAGTAAATATTTGTTATTACAAATTTCATATACACATAATTTTATATAGATTCACTCGTGAATAACAGTAGTAACTAACTATTTTTAAAGTCATAAACACAAATTGTATATCTAAGTACTAATTTAAAACATCATCTCAAATCATATCTAAAAAATTGTATTACTTAATGTCCATGATACCTTGGAAACAGTTTCTAACAGAAATACAAGAAAAGGCTGCGTACTATAAATCTTTGTAATCGGGTCCTTCCCCGTTGATGTCCATGGTACTCCACATTGATTATCACATGTAGAAGATTGGGGTGATATGGCTATAGCTCTATAAGCCTCAAATACAATAGCTTTGTTCATTGTTACTTTTTCCAAAAGGAGAAAAAGAAGTAGCAAACCATTCCCAAAATAGGAAACAAACATTTAAATAGTGACAGAAACTCCAAGAAGCATCATAATTAATTGAAATGGACAACACAAAAGTAACAAATTAAATAGGATTCCACAAAAATAAGGCTCAATTCAAATTAAAATTTGAGGAGATGAGGGTCTTTCAAAAACAGTCTCTCCATAGTTTTTTCAAATTTTACTTGTGAAATTTCACTGGGCATATTGTTGTTGTAAAATTCGAAGGATAATTAGCTAGCCCGTTAACTTTCCTTTTTCTATATGTAAATATTCAACTACTTATAACGTTCAAACATGTAATCTAAGTAACAAGTCTATATGAGCTTATGAATTTTTCTAGATTTGAAAATATTAAGATAATAATTTATGAAAATTACATTTGGATGCATTGGATCAAGAGATCTATTGTACGCAGACTTTTATTGTTACTTTGAAGTAAGAGACATTATTTTCAATATACCCTCGATTTAAGTAAAAGCAAATCGTCACAGGTCAGAGAAAAAAAAAAGTGATGTAAAATTCAGTGACAAAGGAGGAACTGAAAAATAGAGATGAATAAAGGTTCCAAGTACAACATTTAATAAAAATAAAATCTGATTAAGGGGTTCCATAGTTACAATAATGCTACATAGACCAAAAAAAAAACTGGCTAGCTAACGTACGTACGATTCCTAGTAATATTACATAAGCATAAACCAAATCCCAAGAAATTTCATTTGACCTTAATTTAATAAATTAAGGTTGTTGATCTTCTTGTATTGTGTTCTTTTTAGCAGAAGAAGGGTTCTTATTATTATGCATCCAAACCTTAAACACCTGTCTCTTCACTCCAACTTGTGAGCAGAATCTTTGTACTTCAGTATCATCTTCTCTTGGAATTCTCCATCCTAATTTCTCTGCAAATTCCAACATTTTTTCCTTTTGTTCTTGACTGAATTTTGTCCTAAACCTTTTCTTAGCCAACACAAATGGTTGTTGTGGAGGAATTGAGGTTGCCTGTTGATGATGATAAGTGTTGAAATTAAGTTCTTCACTTGATGAGTCTGTTGCCCCACTTCCCCCGCTACCTGTTCAAGACATAATTAAGTAAATAATTAAAAAGATGTATAGTAATGATTTTAAATTATAGGTCACATTATTGTACAATAATCATCATATCACAACAGACTAAGGTCTTACGTTTGAGGTGACATGTATTGTTCATAAAAACAAGGTACATGTTCGTCTGGGAAGAAACGTGTTGCACACATAATTAAGTGTAATTTGTGTCTTGATTCTCTTTTAGTAAGTATTTCACACATAATTAAGAAGCTAGAATCTGTTTTTTACCGTGCATTTTTTAATTTCCGTGGACTGATTTGGTTGAAAATGAGTGGAAATATCAGTTATATAGCACAAATTTCTAACTAATTCGCGATGGAAAAACCTTTATTAGTTGGGTATGTTTTTAAAAAAATTATCTTTTCATATGAGTATTTAAGCATTTAAATCTAACATTTTCATGCTAATTATTCTTAATGATACCTCAAAGAAATGATATGTAAGTTCTAGAATCAAAATACTCAATAAATATACACATTTTTATGCTTCTAAATTTAGTGTCATGTGAAATATAGACACATAAAATGAAATAATGGGAATAAATAAAAATGTATTTCATCTAACAGTTTACTGGGAACTCAGAAGTCCATTTTGACAGGCTGAGGTGGCAGGTAAACCAAATTGAGTGGATGAAATAAAATAAAATGTATTTTATTTATCTAACGGTTTCAAACTTTTAGTCGAGATAGTCACATTACCTCCAAAGGCCATTTTGACTGGCTGAGGTGGCAAGGTAGTCCAGATTGATCGGCCTCCGTGTTGATGGTGGTGGTGATGATGGTGATTCATCGACGGTATTGGAGAAGGAAGTGGTTGAGGAAGTTGCAGTGGATGGACAACCATAATCCCCGCATTATTATCAACATTGTTGGGCAGTTCTTTTCTGTGAAAATTACGGTGACAATTACACGCAGCACATTTCAACGCCTCAAGCGTTCCTTCTTCTCCACTAGGCATGAACTCACCACATCCATCAGTAACATTTCCACCAATGTTAGCAGCATGATTTTTCAGACACTCACGGTACCTACCTCTTGATGAAGTTACCTTACTAAATTTATTAGATCCGGCGGTGGAATTATGTGGTGCAACGCCAGCTGCTCCAGCTGGCGCTGCACCACCACCACCACCGGATTGATCTTGAATGTTGGGTGGGAGAGTGTGATCTATGTTTTGATCAAGTGAATGATATCCTAAAGAACCTGACATTCTCATTTCCTTTTCCTCACCAGTTAATGCCATTATTTTTTTTCTAATCACTTAATTAAAACCCTAATTAAGATCTAAGAAACCCTAACCCTATTTCTTATTCTATGTTTTACACATGAACATAGAAAACAGTAATAAGATGAAGAAAACACCTTAACTAACAAAAAATATGTAAACCTTATGATTCAACTTGTTAACTAAGTAGTGAAAAATAAAATAAAATAAATTGCTTGACAATCTTATGTGGGGTGAGAGAGAAAAGGGTAAAACTGAAGAAGAAATTAAGCTGGAAATAAAGAAGATGGGGCCCTAGAACTACCTTAGAAGAAGCAAAAGCCGGCGGACCACCACCTTAAAAATGCATGAAATAGAGATTAAGAAACAGTAAGTTAGAGATGGAGGAAAGAGAAATGAAAGGAAATTAAAGTGATGAGGTTTGTTTTAAGGTTGTGGAAGAGAAAAAAAGTGGTGTGTTGGGGAGGAGGCAACATAGAATGTAAGAAACAAGAGACAACATGGTTGCTTGAAACGGAGCTAAAAGAAAAAGAGAGAAGAGATAAGAAGGAGAGAGAGAGAGAGAGAGGGAGAGTAGGAGTAGTGCGGAACAGCAAAGATAAACTGTGATGAGATTATGGATTGTTAAGAAACAAAAGGACTGAGCATAAGAAAACAACCGACAATGTCATGTTCAGTCCTCTCCCACGCCCTGCCAACATTGGCCCCATTCCCACCACCCTCCTTCATTATTGCCCCACCCCCACCACCCTCTTTGGGGGAGGTGGGTGGAAATTAGAATGAACTACTTTATTTTTTTCCTAATTAGGTATCCCTTTTTGTTTTAAAATTCAATATATGTGTCTAAAATTTTCTTGTATTTCTTTCAAATTGTTTTTTTTTTTAAAAAAAAATGAGATTTGAGCATCGACCTCGATCCAACATTCGAGATATAATATTCGAGACTCAGATTTTGATCTTGGTCCTGATCTGAAACCCAATCTTACGTGAGACTCGACTTTATTTACGGACTCAAGATTCGACCTTGACCCAATATCTTTGACTCAAGATCCATCCTGATCTTGAGTTCCAAATCTTCGGATTCTAGCTCGTACCTTGACCCAAGACTCGATCCTTCCTTGATATCTGACCCAGAGACCACGACTCTAGACTCCACATTCAACCTCAAAACCTGCCCGTCCTCCCCCCAACCCCACCCTAGATTTGAGACTCAAGACCTGAGCCTCAACCCTAACTTGGAATTCGAGAATAAGGATTCAACTATCGACTCTGACTTGGGATCTGATCTTTACTTGTGACTCGACCCCAGACTCAAACTTTGTCCCAAGCCTTAAACCAACCTCGACTTGAGACTCAATTCCAACCAGCAATTCGATTTTCGATTCTGACTTGAGACCTGACTTCGAACTTGTGCCCCAACCCATACAAAGAATGAAAGTAAAATCTTAAGTGGTATGCCAAATTAAAGTAAATCTAAGAAAATGAACTAAAATTGAGCTAAATTAAAGATCATTTTAAAAATCAATTTAATGTGAAATTATTTTGTGTTCAACTCTTAATATTTTGGACGAAATGAATGGACCATCAAATTTTAGATCATATATAACACTCAACTCAAGACTCGAGGCCTCTAATTATAATACAATGGAAAGACTCACTCATCTTATCCCACTTGATTTAACTCAACACAATCAAATTTTTCAGTTTCCTATTTGGTGATTGGTACATTTTGAGTCACTCTAGGATAGGATAAAAGGGTTTGTATCTATAATATAAGTTACTTGATTGTAATAAGCATGAGTAAGTTGTTATGTTTGGTGAATCTTTTATTTTAGCGTGTCACATAGACATAGAGTCGAAAATGACGCAAAAATAGTGCGATTCTTCTGTCCTTCTGATTTGACTCTGCTCAGCTTTTATTATTCACCTTCTACCAAATGAATTATCAAAATTATGAGTAATTGTATATATGTCACCTTCTACCTGCAAAACTCTGCAAACTCCATGCTTTCCCACAAGCAACCTTTTCTATCCTACAACCAATGCTACCCCCCCTCCCCTTCTTTCTATTCCAAAAAACCAGATAATTTTTTATAATTATAAACGACCACAATAACATATCCAGTGAAATCTCATAAATGTAGTTTGAAGAGAGTAAAATATACGCAGATTTTATCACTATCTCGAAGAATTAGTGAAATTATTTCTGGAAGATCCTTAACTCAAATATATCAATTCCAAAAATAAAAAATACCAAATATGATAATTTTTTATAATTATGAGTTTAATATTTGTGGCACAATTTGAATTTCAAAATTAAATTTCTCAATTATGAAGGTACAAACAAGCTTATGTAAAGATTGTGATAAAAAGAAACTCGTTTAACTCTTGTAATTCGAAAGATATCACATAGATTGACACCAGATCGATAGGGTTTATTATAGTATGTATACATTTGTGCTTCGTATAAAAGTTGTTTTCTTCCTTTCATTTTATAAATTCTATTTATTTTTATAATTCGGTAGTCTATATCTAATATTTTTCTATTTTTGGGGTGAAATATTTGAGTTGAGGGTCTTTCGAAAATAAACTCTTTATCTCTATGAGATAGTAATAAGGTTTGCGTATATTTTACCATCTTCAGACCCCACTTATGCGATTTTATTGGATATGTTATTGATTTTATTTTTACAATCTTAAATTAAAAATGTGTGTAATGCATAAAAATAATTAAATTTTATGGGGGTTTGCCCTCGTCTCAATCTATATATGTGAAGGAGGGTAAACAAACACAATAAATAAAAAAGATTTTAAAGTTTATGACATAAAATAAATCATAAAATTTTATTCACAACATTAAAAGGTTAAATGAAAATTTCAAATTTAAATTATTCATAAATATAAAAAAATAATATATAAAATAAAAAATTACGATAAATAATTTGAGACGAAAGACGTAAAAATGAATATGTTAGTACAAGATTACATCTGGCTCAGCTCTCTTCCCATGTCTAATTTCTGTTATTTGCTTCGGTACTTGCTTTTATCTTTTTACAGATTAATCAAGACAAGTAATATTGCAGGGCTCGACAATTGAGACTAAATAATTGCGTCACTTTAATTTTTTTTAATTATTATTATTATTATCAATTAAAATAAAAAGAGAGAAAAGGACTACCCATTCATATTATTTACTATATATCTTTTAAAATTTATTGCTAAATATAATGTCTATACATCTTTTCCTTCCAATGATTGAAGATTTTCATATTATTAAGAGTCTATAGTTTGAATTAATTATGATTTGTGATAAATATTTAGTAGTAATTATAGTTTGATTTTTATATAATTTATGTGATTTATATAAATCATGTGTGTAAATCAAATTGTATAGTGAAATATATAAACACTGAGAATTGTATAGTGAATTATACAAACGTTGTGCATTCGTATAGTGAATTATATTGCGCGAATTATATAAATGTTGGTATAAGTATATTACTCAAACTATAATTATAGAATGTAATTAAGATATTTTTGAGTAGGTATATGAGAAAATTCCTCATAAATAAACGTGTTCTCGTGATAATTGATTTGTATTATATTATATAAAAAATATATATATATATATATTTGTGTATTATTTAAAATTAAGAATATGGATATTTATTAAAATTAAGTTAAAAAATATATTTATATATTATGTTTTTAATATACTTTATTGATTCTATATTAATTCTCATATTTTTCTTTTTGACGCCCTTATTTAAGAAATATGACTTTATTTAGAAAGAAGATTAAATTAATCATTTTTAGTATAAAAAAATCAAAATTAATAAATAATTATTTGTTTAAACAGTTCAATTTATGCTATGTAATTAATATTGATTTCTTTCGGAAACACTAAATATTAAAGACATGTAAAAAGAAATAATATTATTGATTTATATTTATATTGTATGATTAAATTAAAATGGAGGAAAATAAATAAATAAATAATCCCGGGAACGAACAATAGTGGATCTTCTTTGGATCATGTTCAACAATTATTATAAACAATTAAATCGTCAAAAATAAATAATATAATAATCAAGTGAAATTCAAAGTGTACATGTACCAAGATATATTGGTTTATTAAAATAAGTAATTTTAAAAAAAAAATATTTCTAGTTGAATTAATTTAATTTTGTATACAGACATATATTTCAGCCTTCTTAATTAATACAAGTAGTAATTATTTATAAAACAAAAATGTGGTTGGATTAATTTAAGGAAAAAAAGAAGATTTTTAGTGATTATTTTATTTTAAATCTTAATCCGCACCAATATAAAAACAACGTAATCTCTTCAAGAGATATCTCAAATATTTCATAAATTTTTGAATATGTGTAAAGAGATCAATATCTAGAAATTAATCACGTAAACTCTTGAGAAATACATAAAGAAATCAAAGTATCAAACATTAACCTTTTTACGATCATTATCCGATGTTCTTAATACTCCTTCTATTCATTTTTACTTGTCATTATTTCACTTATCGAGGTCAAACTATATAAATTTTGACCAACATTATAAGATATATTTTTTTTATCATATTACCGTAAGAATGGAGGAAATTCAAAAAGAAGAAGAAGGAGGAAAGAATATAATTGTACTTGCTATATCATCAATAAAATTACTACTTTTATTATATTTTATTTATGATGGTAATTATAAAAAAAAATTGGTAAATATTAAATTGGGTCTATGAAAGTCTGTTTCACTCTTTCTATATATTATAATTATAATATAAAGTAAATATTTTGTAATTATTTTTAGATAACCTAGCCAGAGCAGATGCTATAAATGTTGAAACATGAAGATAATGGACCATTGGAGGAATCAGAAGGCTACTTGTGGTCATTATCAATTTATATGATAACTTGGGAAATGCATCCATTAAAAGTTTTTGTATGTTTTAGATGGAATCTCAAAAGCAATCAATAATTAAAATTATTTATTTAAATATATATATAAAAGAATTATTTAAAAATTATATGATAGTCGAAGGTGATGGTGATTAGTTATGGTGGTTGATAGTGACATTCAAATTTTTTGTTGGGTGAGATGGAGGTAATTTTGAGTAATAGCTAGTAGTGACGGTGACTGACAATAGTGATTGATAATAGTTGTTAGTCGTTAAAGTAATGGTGATAACTAATAATTGTACAATAACAACATAACCAGTGGAAACCCACAAATAGGGTCTGGAGATGGTAGAATGTATACAAACCTATCATTATCTCATAGAGATAGAGAGGTTATTTCTGAGAAACTCTCGTCTAAAAAATCAGACCTCATAAGCAAAAGATGCTAGATATGAAAAAGAAAATTGTGATGAACGATATTAAGAGCTAATAGTGATTGTGAACAATAGTAATAGCTAACCGTTGTTGTGAACGGTGACAGCGTTGCACATATTAGTTAACTATGATTAAATAGAAAAAGTCCATGTGCTAATAATATATACAATTTAAGGTAACCACCTAGTAACAAACATACAATTTGAGTTTTGCAATCATGTGATTAATCAAATATGTGCAATTATATTATTATTGCTGTTTATGGCATAAATAAATATTCTATTAACAACCTTAATTAGGAATGCTTTTCTTTAATCTGTGCCCAAATTATGTTAACTTATTATATCATGAGATCCAACTTTAATATTTTTATTACTCTTTTACCTACTTTGTAATGATAACAGAACCACATATGGGCACACATGTTCCCTCAACAAATATGACAATATTTGATTTTTTTTTTCTATCTTTATGAAACATCAAAATTAAGATCTTTAATTTGATTGAGAGTAATATTTATTTAAAAAAGAGCCAAAAGAAATATCCTATGTTATATGAGGTGGAGTGTTAGTCAATCAAAGACTCATAAGTTCAAAAGATTTAAGTTGCGGAGATAACAGAAGGGATAAAATTAGGAATGAGATCATTCAAGAGAAGTTAGAGGGTGATCTCTGTGACAAAAAAAATAAAATAAGAGAAGCGAGACTGCGATGATTTAAGCATGTGCATAGAAGAAATGCTAACACTCCTATTAGGAGGTGCGAAAGGTTAGATTTAAGGGTTACGCGGAGGGGTAGAGGTAGATCAAAAAAGTATTGGAAGGAGGTGATTAGATGATATGATGCAACTTAATATCATCGAGGACATGATCTTAGATAGAAGGGAGTAGAGATCGCATATTATGGTAGAAAATTAATTAGACGCCTAATAGGGGTAAGATGATATCTAACCCTGTGACATAGTAGATTAGTAGAGATAATCGTGTCTTTATATATTATGTTCAATCAATATAGTAAAAAATAAATATTTCATTAGTCATTACCCCGTTTAACTATAGAAATTTAATACTTGCTTATCAAGTATTTTATTTACTTATATTCTTGCACACCAAGTATTATTATATTAATCAATTAATTAATTACCAAAACTATAAAAAAAACACTCTAACTGATCATTAACCGCCATAAATGGAATATTAGGGTTTCTTTTAAAAAAGTATAATTACATATGAAATTTAAATACAAAAAACAAAAAAAAAACAGAGAAGATTGACAATGGCGATTGCCATGGAGACAGAAGAACAAGAAGAAGAAGAGATGATAGAGCTTGGGAATTTATCAAATTACGTAGTGGAATCAATTTTCTCTAAAATTCCCTTAAAATCTCTTGTCCAATTGAAGACTGTCTCAAAAAAATGGCGAAATGCAATCACAAAAATCCGCCATTGTTGCCCTCTTACAACTTCTACTGGTCTCGTCCTCTTTCTGAAACACAAAACGTTTCAAGAATCAATTTTTATGAAGTTACACGACCTAACCCAGAAAGAATTTCCCAAATTTTGTACTTTCCATTCATGTTCCACTCATAAATTCCCCTTTTTGATCGATTCTTGTAATGGGGTTCTTCTTTATGCTTCACATAACACCAACAACAATGGGTTCTGGACATACTCTGTTTCTTCCCCTGTTCTTAACCAGTTTATTTCTCTTCCAATTTCTCATCATATTTCAAGACCCACTTGTTCAACCCTTGTTTTTGATGTTAATGGATGGAATTCATTTCAAGTAATCTGTTTCTTTTGGGAGGAAGTTGATTTCAATTCCCAAATGATGAACTGTTTGATTTTCAAATCCGATTCGTGGAATTGGCGGGAAACTAAAATTCGAATTTTGAATTCTGAGCTTCTTCTATTAGATGGATTTTCACGAGGACAATGCTTCAACCCAAGTGTTTTGTCTCGCGAAAAACGAAAAGTGTATTGGATATGGAGTTTATGTCTGTTAGTATTCAACATTGAACTCGAATTCTTCACACTTTTTCCTTTACCAAAGAACAATTCTAGAAAAAATGCTTACTACTCTAAGTTTTTATATGAATCATCAGAAGGAGTAATACAGTTTTGTGATCCAGTTAACAGTGGGATTTTCATATGGAGTTTCAGAGGAAATGAATTCAAGTTTGATCAATTTGTAAGATTGGAGAATATACATGATCATTCAATAAAGCCATGTGCATTCAATAAAGATTTGCAGGTGTTATATCTACATGTTTTGCCACATACAATTGTTGCATACAGTTTTGAAATTCAAGAATTGGTACAAATTTGGTCCTATGAAGAGGAAATGGAGGAGGAAGAAGAGGTCTGTTGGGTGTTCAAGATTCATCCTTTTTTATTTTCATCTGTTGATTTGCTTGCCTTAAATGGAGGCAAGTTTGATTAGTTAGTTAACAATTGTAAAAGTTTAGGAAGAACAGTTTATAGCAGTTTCTTTTGTTGTTCTTGACATTGAGGAGGAGGAATATTTTGCTACATGTAAATTTAGTTCATGTGTATCATATAAATACAAAGGTATATGAAAAAGTTATTGAATTCGTCTAAATCTCCAATCCCCACTTAGTTTCATCTCTATTTGTGATGGATAAAAAAGAAGTTAATCTCTCTAGGGTTCATTTTATTAGTTATCGATAAAGTGGTATGTGGTCGCATTCAATATTTTTGGAACTCTATATTGTGGGATTTCATTGACTATATTGTTGTTTTTATATTGAGACATCAAATGAACAACACGAATAAGTTATTTACTCTTTTCAAAAATATTATAAAAAATTATCTTCTTTCTTCTCTAATTTATAGACTCACTTTAAGTTATAAATAGTTGGGGGTATTTCTTCATCATTTCCTTTTCGCCACAACACTTTCACGGAGCCCACTTCTTTAGTTCGAAACTTTGTTATCTGTTGATCTTAAAATAGCCACTGGTACCTCATCATAAGATAAGTCTTCATCAATGTGAATATCCTTCATGTGAGTAATATGCGAAGGATCTCCAATACACTTTCGTAACATAGATGAATGAAATATCAGATGGACTGCTCCCAATTTTAAAGGCAAATCAAGCTTGTATGCCACCTTGTTGATTTTTCAAATAATCTTATACGGTCCAACATATCTAGGACTGAGCCTGCAAGTTAGACTGTCCACTGCTGACGTCATTTTTAATGGCTTTCACAAAACTTACGAATTGAAATTTGTAATTGTATTTAGATTTTCTAATTTAAATAAAAGAATATTATGTTCTAGAATCAACAGGGGATGTAGCTCAGATGGTAGAGCGCTCGCTTAGCATGCGAGAGGTACGGGGATCGATACCCCGCATCTCCATTTTCTCTTTTTCCAACTCTCTCGCGTCGCGTCGCGTTGCTTCACAAAATTAGGAATTTTTTCGCCGTTTCTGTAATTTGCATTTTCCGGCTACTGTACCTCTGTTCTGAACGACGATTATCTCGCACTGTCCTGCTAACTCTAAGTCTGTTCAATGTTCAAATGGTTGATCATCTTTTCAGCAGCTAATGCTTCACAAAATTGGGAATTTTTTCGCCGTTTCTGTAATTTGCATTTTCCGGCTACTGTACCTCTGTTCTGAACGACGATTATCTCGCACTGTCCGGCTAACTCTAAGTCTGTTCAATGTTCAAATGGTTGATCAACTTCTTTTCAGCAGCTAAGTTTATTTAATGTTCAATATGCCTGCCTTTACTACTGAATCGTTTGTTATTAAAAGTTTCCTGATTATTCCTTCTATTCTTCACTTAATCAGTTGGTTCGACCTGATTTAGGGTTGAAATCACCAAGAGGTAATTTTGGACTACGTTCTCCTGTTTTATTTATATAAGACGATAGTAGTTTTATCTTTAGATGTAATTATTTTGGAATATGAAGATCCAAAATTTGATTGTATAGTGCAGTTTTGTCGTCCCTGTTTTTGTTCCATTGCAACAAAGTTACATGGTAATATAGATATAGATTGTTGGTTACCCATCCAGGCAATAACTTATTAACTTTTGGGTACTCTCATTTGGGATTAATCTGCTCCTCACCAAAGCTGATTCTGTGTTTCATTATAGAACCCGAGACCTTTGATGATAACTTAAACTTATATTTATGTTGAGAGTTAAATTCTTCTGCGCAAAATTGAATCCGAAAGAAAAAGGTACTGAGGAAGTTCCTTTGATTGACTTATTAAGTTGTTACTTCATGCCCAGAAGGCAAAAGTTCAAGGGGATTAGGAAAAGCTTATCTTGTTTAATGCACAAGGTAACTCTGGTCTATGATGGAGATCATTGTCGATGTATTTTAGTGACTGTTCGTTTGAACCTTTTCATTTTTGGAGTTGGATGTTTAGGGCAAGGTAAACTCTGCATGACCAAACTGAAGTGTGCAAGTTAACTACAACTTGCAAGACTTGAAGCTAAAATAAACAAATGATTTCAGGATTGTGATCTGTTGAATTCAAACTATGAAGCGTGCAGTTTTGGTTCTATTTTATGAACGTATTACACTAAGATAGAAGTGTAGACATTATATTTATATATTATGTGTTTGAGAAACATTACACAGTAAGACAGAAATTAAATGGATACAGATGAACAATAATACTCATGCATTTTGCTTGCTTCAAAAACTTAGACATGAATTCGCAATTTATGCTTTTGCATTTGGAATTTAACAGAGAACTTGTGATGTTATTGAGCATGGCTGCGAAACTTGTTCTCACTGTAGCTTCAGGTTCTTCAGAAGTCTGTTCAATAGATATAGGCATGTAAAGAAGTGATAAAGGATGAGGAGATGAGCATTATTTATTTGTTTGAGAAACTAATACATTTTCTTTTATTTGAGAAAATTTTGAAATGCAGTAAAGCATCATCAATTTAGGGATTCGACTAATTTGATCAGAGGTGACGCTTCGTTCTCTTTTTGCCGATCTTATTAGAGCCATATGTAGTAAAATAAGGCAGTATATTCAGAAAATAACCTCTGATGAAATGTACTATTCAGTGCCATCATATTCACAAAATAGCCTTTTGTGAGGATTGTAGGTATTATTTACTCCCTCCATTTCAATTTCTCTGTCTAGTTTTGTCTTTGCACAGAGTTTAAGAAAGTGAAAGAAAACTTTTGTATCATGTGTAATTGTTGCTGAGATTATCTTCTTAATAAGTGACTTGGGATTGCTGAAGGGTTATCGAAGAATGTGAGGAGTTAATAAAAAAAATTGTTGCATCATTTGATGATACCTATCAATGCAAGAAACAATTGTATTTTATATAATGAGGTGGTAGGGAATCAAGGTCAGGGCTTAACATATTATCTGAAAGTCTAAAACAAATAGGATTAGGTTCATCATTTAGAAGCTTAAAGAAGTAAAGGTGCAGACATTTCTAAATTATCCTCTAGCAGAAAGTTGAAATTTTTAAGCATTTATTCTTTAGAATATAGGTGTCAACTTTTTCTTGTAATTTTTTTTTTGAGTGGTAACATTACTTTTTTTGTATTAACAAAGGAGTGTGACTAGTCTTTGACTTAAAAGTTACTAAAAATGGATAGGTGGTAATAAACAGTATCAGGAATAGGAAAATGACAACATATGGGAATAGATACCAGGTATCAATTTTATGGAGTAATACATAATTGATGGATTAGAAATACTGAACGTATCATTGACTTGTATATGTATTAAAAATTAGTTTGGTTGTGTGGAGAGTAGAGATTTGTGATACCTTTTTTCATTGGCATAACCTCTGCCATTGCTTTCAGCGGTGGCTTTGTAATTGGGTAAAGGTACTTGGCCATTTTCTATTTGCATGATATCCTTCACAAGCACCTCATAATGCCTCCTCACTTCTGCTGCTGATTTTCCACCTACACATCTGGCAATGTTATGCCAGCGATCAGGAGTGTCCCTGTCATATAAAGCCAAAGCCTCTTCGAACTTCTTGTTTTGCCTTGCAGTCCAGGAGGCCATTAAAGATTAGTACTCGATGATTGAATGAGCTGTAGAGAGGATTATAAAGCTGAAAAGGAGAAGAAGCTCTGGGGAGAAGTGCAGAGCTACCTCACGTGAAGCCAAGTGCTTAGTGAATGGTATGGGCAAGATAATACTAAGGTAGCTCCTTATAAGCTGGAGAAGGTGTTGAGTTGTAACAACTTGGCGAATATTTTTTCGTTTTCTTTTAGTAGAGCTACAATACATGATTCTTGTAGTAATGCTAATGAGAATAGGTGGAGGGAGAATAAGAAAATAGTATTTGTGACCAGACTTTTGGTTACTTTTATTTGAAAAGTATTATCATCAGCAAGTGGATCAGATAGAAAATTCACCCAGCTGGAAGAGATTAGATCCCCTAATTCCAATTCTATGGCTAAGATATTGTAGGCCAAGAAACTATTATCAAGATATGTTTCCATCTTTTAGGTTGCAAAATGTTGCCTAAATCCTGCATCAATCGGAAAACCTTTTGTCACCCTTCAATTGTTACTGCCAGTCAATTTTTTGACAATCTGAGCATTGACCTAAGCATTGTTGATCTTTATGTTTTGATGATGATGAATTCTGAACAAAGTGTGAAGACAAAGTACTTAATGTTATTCATTAGCTCAATTTCAATTGTTCTTTAAATTTTATCATCTTACATTTAGATGGTTTTTAACTGTTAGGTTGCCTATAGCTGTATCAAAAAAATTATCTACTTATGGAGTCGCCCTGTGCTTATTTCTATTACCATGTCTTCAGAATTTCCCTGCTTTTGTTTTTCAAGACAAGGTGTAGGTACCGTCACGGTTATCATGGTGTAAAACGTAGGTACCCTCTTCACTAGCTAATTGATATGTTTTTTATGTACTTATTTTTCTCTTGTACTCATATACTATCATTGCTGTGTTGTTATTTGTTGTAACTAACTAGTAATTAATGAAATCAACCGCATGAAAGTGACTAGTCTTTGACCCTAAAATCTTTACGCAACCAGTATCAAACATCTATTTGTCCAGATGGACGAGTAGTTTATTCAGCATTAAACAGTTGGTCATCTTGATTTGCAGCTGCTTGTTCATTTTCCAGAATAATTGCTGCATTATAAGCACTCTTATAGAGAAGCAGGAAAAATATTTTCAAGACATATTGCTTCTTCTGTTTCTTGCTATATTAGTTTGTACCTCGTGCTTTTAAGAAGAAAATGCTCTTCTCTCCACAAGAGTTTTTCCAGTTTACATCATATTGAGATGAGAAGTTTGTCATTCTGAGGTGAACTACTTATTAGTGAAGAGTTGTAATTACGAAAGCCTCTGAAAGTAACCAAAAGAGGGAAGTCTTTTAGACCACTTGCTTTGGAACCGTTTTCATATGAGATACTGCCTGTCCACTTGGATGAGGTAGTGGGGACACTATTTGTTAAATCTCACAGTTCATATTCTAGAAAAAAAAACTACAGTAGGAATCTATGTGTTTTATACAACAAAGTTTCTGATGTCCCTTTTACCTAGAATGCCTTCTACATGGGTGTATCCAGGGGCGGAGCCACATAGGTGGAAGGAGGTATATCCGAATCCCTTTCGGTGGAAAATTACATTGTATATCTAAGGTTAAAATTATTTTTTTATGTATACGTAGTAGATGTTAAATCGCTTCGCTTCTTCATGTGTTTACTTTTTAAAATTTTCAATCCCCTTAATAAAAATTCTCGCTCTGCCTCTGAGTCTATCTATGTAAGTCAGTGTCAACCCTTTTCCCACTAGAAACCGTGTTCATGGCTCACAGGTCTTCTTTCCCTATGATTGATAATCATAGTAATCTATTTTCCTGAAACCTTGATGTGGAAATTAAGTCAAAGACTGTCTTGTTTGACTGAGGATGTCTAAAATGATCTTGCATTTCTGTGTTTTTTGAATTTTATATAATAGAATGTATATTTAGCAATTTATCATTAGTTCCTCAATGTAAAAGTATAACCTTAATGTTTTAGATAAGCTCATCTGTATGAATTATGAGTTTATTCATTGCGATTTCGTTTTCTGATGTCTCATGATGTCTCAAGTTAATATAGCTAATTGCCTGCATGTTTCTAAATATAATCTATTTGATACTCCAAAAATTTATCTACTATAATTGTGAATTGCTTTGGCAAACAATTGCTTTGACAAATCATGTCCAACTATAATGTGGACAATGTAAATAAAAACTTTGTTGACATATCTCAAATATATTGTTCAATTTCTATTACCTATCAAAACAAATGTTTAATTTCTGTTAGTATGAGTAACCAGATATTGCTAAACTTGAAGTACTTGCTTGGATACATCGCAACGTGACTTATACTTTTCTTTTCTTTTCATATTGTCCTGATTTAAACAGACATAGGCATTACTGTCAAATTAGCTTATTTCTAGTCCCAAAACATAGAGGTGATATTCTTTTTTTATATTTATGACAGAGCAATCCATCTGGAGCCAAACCCTTGTACCAACAACAGCTTGGTAACTTGGGGATAAATGGGCCAATAGAGGTGATGTGCTTCTGTTCTTATTTAGAATAATGAACTAAGACTACTTGGCATGGAATTGTTTACACATCTTCATCTATGTTTGAATCTGCAATGAAGTAGAAATTTGTTTCAATTATCTGGTAGGAAGTATGTTTAATAGTCGAGATGAAAAATGTGCCACACGTCTCTCTTGTCCAAGAGAAAATCAGAGGAGCTGAGATGGGACCTACCGCTTTAACATTGTTCAGTCGTATGCTAGTAAAATCTTGAGGAGTCTAAGGATGGCATCTTTGGATATGCCACGAATTCGAGAGAATTCAGACAAGTATATGTTGTTGAAAAGATCTACAGTGGTTGAATCAACATAGAAATTTGCCACAAATAGAATAAACAGGTGATTTCCTTCTTTTTATCTCTTTTCTTTGGGTGATGAAATGTTCCAAATGCTAAAAAGATAGATGCATCAAGTATCTTTTCATCTGATTTTTAGAAGCAAAAGATAAGAGTACCTTATCTTAGCTAATTGCAAGATTAGTGGTCACTTTTATATTCTGGATATGTTCCCTCTTTTTCTTGAGTCAAATGTGGGCGCTCGCGTGTAATCTTGCTGAGAATTGGAACATTTTTGTCTTTCTAAGGAGAGCGATTATAGCAGTAATATGCTGAGCACTTGCATACTTTTGATCAGAATGGAATTCTCTTGCCTTATATTCTTTTGCTTTTTCTGAGGCCTGATAAGTAAATGGTTAGTTGTAGAAAGGCGGATTCCACAGAGGAAATTGAGATATGCAGAATCAGCATGTCTTTGAGGAATGTTTAATAGCTTTGTATTGGTATATTGGATTCTGGGATTCGGTGGTCAGAAATAAAAGACTACTTTCTAAGAGATCCTCCATTGCATAATTATGCTCTATTTGATGACCTTATCTTGATTTGTGACATTTATATTACATTATGCTTAAGCTGGTGGTCATAAGAATGTGTAGTAAGGTTGTTTGATTCATGTATTAGTTATGCGATGATTATAATGTAACGAGTTGTTTATACAGTGAATAATAGTGAATGGAAATGTTATGCAGGATTTGGACCTTATGGGAACGAGCTCGAGATTCTATCACAACTCATTTGACATACTGGGTTCTACATCAACTATTTTTGTACCTTTTTACTGAATATATTTACTATCGTACAAAGTTTGAGTCAAAGCTACTGAATTAGAAGAACTCAGTAATTACACTCTAACAATGTGTAATTAGAGTGCAAGAACAGAGACACAAAGTATCAGCTATTATTCTCCAAGATAGAAAAATTGATCACCATGAAGAATAATTACCAAGGCAACTTGAGGAATCCAATGAAGACATAATTAGGGATGAAATATTAAAAAAGAGGGAATCGAGAATATAACCTCTTTTTTGTGTTGTTTTAAAAGAACATTAATGGAGGCAAATTATGTAAATGGATCACTTAAATATGATTAATTAACATATATATTTGCTTCATCAAACGACTTGACTATGATAAGTTGCATTAGTTTGGTGTAAACATCTGGTGCAGATAAGTATCTTATCAATTTAATATCTGATATGTGAATTATTGGTTCACACAATATTAACTTAAAAAAGGGGAAGGCCTATCAAAGTAGCTTGCTACTTGGGTCTTCATGCGTCGCCGAGGCGTTGCACTACAGCCCAGGCCTGCGCACCCCACCAAATCAACTCCAAATTTTCGAAGTCATTGATCCAATTTTGATAACAACAGTCAATGGTTAGATACAGTTTTGTGTGAACTAGATGACATAGTAGGTAGCTTAATATGTTTTTAGTAGTAATCTCCCTGGATGAATTGATTCAGTTGCTTCACTTCTCCAGTTTGTTGATCCACAACTGCTTTGACAATATCAGCAACAGAAATCATGCCTACTACCTTCCCATCGATCACTGGAACATGTCGTATGTGATGCTCTGTGATCATAACAACATTCATTCATATTTTCCTCAAACCATGAGCAACTTCACAAGTGGAACTTATAGTAGTAATACTTACCACTCATGAGCTGCATTGCTTGAAGAATGTTTGTGTCTGATGTGACGGTTATCAGCTTGCTCTGTGTTGCAAAGGTAGTAATATTGAGCAGGAAAACAGAAAAGGGATGAACAAAATAAGCCAAGAAGAGGATATCTTTAGGGTACCTGCTCGGTCATAATATCTCCGACTCTTGTGTATTTAGATGATCTATCCTGTACAATTACCTTCCGCAGATAGTCTGTTCTCGTGTACAATATGCATAGATGAATGAGTTCAACATTAAGAAATTAGAAAGTTTTGATAAGAAGCTGTTTGGTGCTTAGATGAATAAGTTCCAACATTTTTATGTGACTTGGAAGGCAAAAATTACCTCTTTCTGTTATAATTCCAGCTATCAGTTGATTCTCTCCAGGCTTTAGAACCACTAAAGAACCAATGTTGTTTGCTGCCATCTACAAATTTGTCATCATTATCATTGTTAACATCGCTATTAACTGTAACACGTATACAAGTAAACAGGCTTTACTTACTAGTGATGTGTTTTAAAGCAGGCAATATCACTAGCGGGATAGGTAGTTACATTAACATTGTTAACACGCTATGGTGATGTAGAAGTTTAAGCAACTTACTTTCTTGATGGCATCATATGCTGTGTCATTTGTGCGACAACAGATCCATGAGTTACCTTTTTCTTCATCTTTTATCATTAGAACATCGGCAACTGTTGTATTCTCTAATCCCTTTTGCTGCATTGTGGAGGATTCTGCGACAACTATGTCATTGGCTTCCTTGTTCTGCACCGTGGGGAAGGAGATGGCACGTCCAAAGCTTGCGAATATTTTGTTCATCTCACTTGTGCTTTTGAATTGTGGATGCTGTAGAATTGTAACCTTGAGCTTTTCATGGCATGATCTAACCACGCAGATAAGACCTTGCATTGTGTTTCCTGTGATTAAGGTACGAAACTTGTATCATATTATCAAACACTTTCAAATCATTTGTCTCTATAAAGTCCATTAGAGTGCACTTATGTGATAAATGAACATGTAACTGCAAATTATTGGCCATGATGAATGTTGGTCTTAACATGGGTGGATCCTGAGGAATGATTCACGTGAACCTAATAGCTTTTGCTCAAACTCTATATATCTCAAAGGAAACCTACTACATTTATATTTGACCGTGATTTCAGTTATTATTATAGTATTAACTTGAGATCCTTACAGAAATCTATAAACTCCAAATCTTCAATCCGTCTATGATTACATCTAACTAGAAAGAATATGAAGGACTTACCTTGAGGAAAGAATATCTTCAATTGACAATTTTGGGATAGCTAATGATAATTATATTCTCAAGCAAGAAAGTTACAAGACAAGTACTCTTCTTTAGTTATTTATATGAATCCCATTTTTGTGTTCTTTTCTTGAACTATTATATCAGCAAAAAAATTATGTCTGTAAACATGAATTTTGCTTCTAATGCTTTGCTTCTTGTAGAGGTCATCAAGTATTTAATAGGAAATTAACTTTTTAATTGCTGTTTCCCCACACAATTAGCTTAGTTTCTTCCCTTTCACTTTTCCTTTGCCTCATGCCAAAATATTCTTTCATAGAGCTCCCGCTATGTGTAGGGTTCGGGGAAGGGGCCGACCACAAGGGTCTATGTACGCAGCCTTATATTGTATTTCTGTCAGTATTCTTTCACAAGTAAACAAAAAATATTTTTTCTTTTAAGTAGATTATGCAGAATAAACAAAAATTAAGATGCTAACCTTAATCATTAGGCAATTGAACATTGCTTAAAGTAAAGGGGAAAGAAGCAAAAGGTGAGGTGAGAAGCAAGTTGAGATATTTCTGAAGTGTGACATGTTCCAAGGTATCAAAAGCAAACCTTTATATATTGATGCTTTTTGCTGGTTACATATCATCACCACCAGACACTTAAACAACAAATTTTAATTTGCTTCTTGTTCTTTGTAAAATGGAAAAAAAATCAACATTCCGCTTTCGCCTTCCTTGGTCACAATCTGAACCTGAACCTGCAACCAAACCATCTACTCAGACTAATACCAGAACTACTGGTTCTAATCGTCCAACTCGTCAGGGGACGAGATCACGGACTACTTCACAGCCTTCCAGCAGCACTAGACCCAAAACTAACCCGTCCTCTAGTCCTGCAAAGGAAAACTCAACTCCCAAGCAGTCATCAAGTGCCCCCACAACCGCGACATCTGGAGAGCCTTTTTCACCACCAAGTGCCAGTACAACCACCCCACCACCAAGATCTCCTCAGCCTCAACCTCAACCTCAGAATTCAGCTGAAACAAAAACACCTAGCCAGTCCAACACCACGAGCACAAGCGCATTATCTGAAACTGTAACAACTTCCCCTCAACCTGCAGCTGAAAGCAAAGCTCCTACTCAGTCCACCACAAATACAATCCCTTTACCTGAAAGTAGCCCAGTTCTTCCTCAATCTTCATCTGAAGTCAAAGCTCCTATCCAGTCCTCTACCACAAATGCTCCAGCTAGCCCAAAATCTGAAACTCAAAGACCACAATCTAGTGCTCCAGAAGTTGCTCCCTCCAGAACTGAGTCTCAACCTTCGATACCGTCTCAAGATGAGCAAGGCATCACTTCTCAACCAGCCTCATCATCTAATGTGGCGACTAAGTCCAATGTGTCTCAGCCTTCGTCTCCATCCTCGTCTCGTTCAGCTCCTCAATCGCAAGAAATTAGTCCAAAATCATCCCCAACACGCAATGTTCCTCAGGTCCTTTCAACTGACCAACTTACCCCAAAGGATGCTAGCCTTGTGAGCCAGACTTCTTCAAATCTTCCATCTGGAATAACCTCTCAAGAGCAACTGAAGGATCAGACAATTTCCCAGCCACCAACTCCACCAAAACAATCACAAGAGAGCTCAAAGGCTTCATCCAAATCCGATGAGAAGTTACCATCACTCTCCGAAAAAGAATCAATGCCCACAACAGTTTGGCCTCAATCAGAACAAGTGGAGCTTCTTAAGGAAGAAGCTATATCTGACACAACACCTGAAGCAAAGGATAGGTCACCTGAAAAGGTAATGCAACCTTCAGAACTCTCAGAGGTGAAATCCGCTAGAGGTATTACAGAAGAATCATCCAAGATATCAGATTCTTCAAGAATCATTAATGAACCTAAGACGTCCAGACCATTGGAGACAAACATCCCGGAAACTAAAGAAGTGAAGGAAATTGTGCAAGAGACAACGGATAAAAACTACAGTGCAGGAGAAAAGATTGGTGATTTTCTGACATCCAAAGAGCAGCCAGACATTGTGTTTCAATCAAAGCAAGCATATATGGAGAAGCAAGCCAAGTCTGATAATGACCAAATTCAGGTGAACCGTGTCTCTAATGGAAAACAGACAAGAACATCAGCTGAAGAAGATATACCCCACGAGGTAAAAGATAACATTTCGAAGTTTATTCATAGGATGACAATTGGAGATAACAAGAAAATTTTGGAAGAGGGGCCGGTGAGTGTGATTACCCTTGCAGGTGATAATAGAGGAGCATCTATGCAACTTGGTTCAAACTCATCCAAAAAAGGAAGGGCAGTTCACATTCACAGAGGCTACAAACTGAATGCAGATGAAAGTGCTGATGCAACATCAGATGCAGAGGGAAGACAACCAAACGATGCAAGAACCATGAAAGATCAAGAACTAGAGGCATACATGAATTGCAATGTGCAGGGCCTCAACAACTCAATTACATTTGACAGTTCCATTGAAGCAAAAAGTCCAGGTATACATATGACAATCCCTCGTATGTCTTCAGAAACTATACGATCAAATGAGGGAACAGTACTGACTGAGGCACACAAGGCCGAATTTAATGTTACCCGTGCCCAGAAACATACATACGAGCCAACAATCAGAAGAAGATGTCTCGAAGGCCTTTTCTTTGAACCAAGTGATTCTGATTTGGATAACCATGAGAAACCTCAGCGACATGGTTGCCATGTTGGCACTATGGAGAAGAAAGATAATGATATAGACATTCTTTGAAACTACAGTTGTAATGCATGTTATTAATAAAAGTTAACAGACCTGTTCATACATATTCAATAATATCAGCTGAAAGCAATTGTAACAGAGATGCAAATGATTAATAAACCATGATATCCATGAGATGTTGTTATCTATTTCCTGATTTCTATATTATTAAGAAAGCAACCAGCTTGACCACAAATAATTACTAAGCCATAGTAATACACTTGAATAAACAGGATAGCAAAATCGAACGATATATCAAGAACAAAAAGGAGTGTGGCAATATCACAATTTACCAGGAATCAGGCCAAGATATAAAGGATTGAAGACAATCTCCAGGATCAGGCTAACACGAATCCGAGAAGAGAAAACAGGGTCAGATTACTAATAAACGGATAAAACAAACAAAATAATGATGCAAAATTAATCTACATGCTTCAGCTGCACAGGGAAATCTCATGAATCGCTGTTTTCAGTATCATTTCCCTTCTCTGGACTACTCGTTTAGTGATCAATCATCGTGGAATCAAATTCATGAGGAAGAACACATTAAACAAGTAATGTTGGACTAACAAAAGGAACATCAAAGTCTACATTCCATGCTATTGAATATGCAAAAGAACGCACGTAAGGGTATGACCTAGTGATCAATGAAGTGGATTGAGAACTATAAGGTTTCAGGTTCAAATTTCAGTGCAGACAAAAATATTAGGTGATTTCTTCTCATTTGTCGTAGATTTACCGTACAAAGTTACTTGGTATGTGTTGCTCGCAAAACCACAATTTGCTGGTGAAATTGTCTGCACAAGTTAGTATAGTTTCCTTAAAGATAAAATACAAATCCTAAGGTTTGTTCATACAAAAATTATACTGTAGTACCAAAGAAATGCCAAATTTAACATTCTCAAACTTCAATTTTTACTCTAATGTATTGTTGGAGTATAATAGATTGGCTTCATGCAAAGTGTATTGAATCTCAAGGTACACATTGGGTAAAATTGCTCCAGTACAATAAACTCGCAAATCACACAGAAAATGTGAACTAAGTTAGTATGATGAACTCGACTCAGAACGATCAGGTGGGGAAGATCCCCCGAGATAATACTTTGGGTTACCACGCCTGAAATATTCCTGCTACACCAACTCAATCACCACAGTTCACATCTATAGAGCATTATTAAGTCAATGTTGGATATGATGTTGCTATCTCAGTTGAAAAAATAAGAAATGTCATGACTCTTGATCGTGACTAATCAATATAATAACATTTAATTATGTAGTTAAACCGTTGAAGTTAGATGACCTATTGTCAAATGTCTAAGAAATTTTTTCTTTAATTTCCTACTATAGAGTTGAATGAAAATATACGAGTTTTAATGTATGAAAAATTCTATCTTGAAATGAATTTAAATGAAAAAAAAAACAAACCATAGCCTAGTGAATTATAAATTGAAAATATGTCTTTGGTCAAGCGTCATTGGTTACCAAACGCAGAAACAAAATATTTAATTAATATTTCGTTAATTACAACTTTTAAATAATAGAATCTGTTACAACCATACATAACTAATTTCCTACCTGATGTGGAATGTGAATATTAACAACTTTAATTTAATTAATCCTATTTTTTTCTTTTTTGGGCAAACTTCTTTATGCATAATAAAATTTTCATATAGTCGACTTAAATTTGTCTAAAATTTACAAGTTAGTTATTCATTTTAGGGTAAAATATGTAACTAGATAAATATACGGTATGTATTTACATTGCACCACTTTAGTTTGAAAAAATTACAATTTATAGTTGTAATTAGAGTTTTATTGTTATTTTCTCTCCTCTCTTCCTCTCTCTCGCCTCTCGCCTCTCTCCTCTCTCTCTCCAATCTCTTGCCAAATATACAAATACATATATATACTGGTTGTATGTATAAAATTATTTGACAGATATGCATATTTAATACGACAAATATACATATTCTTCCAATGTATCATTTCTGGGTCCAATGGAATTTTGTCCAAGTTGCTTTTATTTTTGTCTAACTCTCGGTGAAATAGACATGTCTGTGAAGATGTGGACCGGAGGTGGCAAATGGGTGGATTGGATCGGATTTGGATGGATTGAATATGGATTGAGCTAAAATGGATTGGATCACAAT